>JAFVLL020041311.1:0-64104 GCA_021397915.2 Tor tambroides | reverse complement strand
CATGAGGGTGCCTGCCAAGTCCTGATCCATCAGGCCATGCCGGACAGCCTCATTAACAGTCAATCTGTGTCCCGAGCAGGGGTCTGTGATACCCCCAGCAAACAACTGAGCCTCCAAAAGTCGAACTGTGACATGCCGGTCGATAAGCCCCTCTTGAACAGCTCGGAATATTCCCACCTTTCTGCCAGAGCATAAGCAGACAGTTCCTCCTGGCTTCTGTTTAACTGGGAAGAAGCGCAGACCCGTCTCCTGATTGAGAACACATCGCTGTTGAAAGTCAACCAGACTTAGTTTTTCTGCTGTATTTGGATCAATAAGTTCTCGCCGGAGAAGACAGGATTGCAGCTTTTGACAAAGATCAGGGGATAACAATCCCTTTTCCCTTGCATTATCCAGGCTGACGATTTCTCCATTGGAACCAAACTTCAGGCTACCAGTGCTTATCTGCAGCTCAAGTATACGGATCCCCACCAGCTCCTTTATGACACCTTCTTTCATAGCAGTGGCTATAGGTAATTCCTGACCCTCTGCAAATTTTACTGTGTTGACAAGACCAAGGGTATTCTCTAACTCTTCCAGTGATTGGTAGGTATGTTTATCAATCAAACCACTGGAAAGACTCTTATCTAATGACAGTTTATCAGGGGAGTCAGGCTGGAATAGACCACCCATGATGACCTGTGCCTCCAACAGTACATGACAGGTGTCTTGGTCTATGAGGCCACGCTGTGCTGCCTGGAAAACTGGAAAGGTTTCCATGGTGCCAAGGTCAATTACTCCAGCGATGATTTCTTGGCCCTATGGAAAGAAAAAAATAATAAATTTTAAAAATGCTTCTTATTTGATTTTGCAGTGTATTTTTATTCACAATTTAACTTGGAGGGAAAGAGAAAAAAGCCCACCACCATAGCTGAAGTAACTTAAATCAGCATAAGAAGCAATCATCTTGATACTAACATTCATGCATTTATTCATTCATAAATTAACAAAAATACCAAGTATCATCTTCTTTAAAAACATAACATTCTGAACATGCAAAAAACATTTGGCAGCACAGCACTGCACTGTGCAAAAAAATATGCAAAAATGCACAAACTGAACATTTAAAATACACTAAGAGGCCAAAGAAAAGAGAAAACGGATCTTGAGAACATATTGCTAGGTCAGAAAGAAAGCGACGGTAAGAGAGAAAGCAAGCACTACTTACCGTGTGAGGTGGTCCTTAGACGCACACACACTGACAGGCCGAGGGTTCGGCGGTTTGAGGCGCGATAGGGTGAGAAGCCGGATGTTAGCGATCTGCATGCCACACTCCAGCTGCCTGATATGCTGCCTGGGACTGACTATCTACATTTTCATACCTCTATTACTGAATTTCATACACTGAGTTGTTTTTAAATATTTGTTTTTAGACTTACCTATGAATGTGTGAAGATCTTGGGTGGCATATATGCATTTTTTTTTTATTACTACTCAACTAAGGATAGTCCTGCATTCCGACTAACACATTTTTTCTTACACCCAATTCTGAGATGATGTCTTACATTTTCTCCCGGCAGCTGTTAGTGATTTTGAAGCAAAATGCTAATTAAATTTCACAAAGAATTACAGTATTAAAGACATGGACTGAAAACAGACAATATCACACATACAAACACACAAACAAACATAGCTGTGATCTGGACACATCATGCTCAAAGAGTGAGGTGGAGGTTTGCATAGCTGGCTTTTTGTGCTCAGTCTATACCAATCCCTAGGAAAAATATTTTGACGACTGCTTTCTTATGAATCTAGCTTGTTTATATCTTTAACTTCTAGCCATTCAAACACAAACATACCATTCTTCACACAGTAACCACTACATAATGGCTGATGTATGTATGGGCGCACAGTTCTACACAATGTTTGTGACTGCATGTGGCAACAAAACAATATGAATGCAATGACAATTATGCCTTTACATGTTTATATGTGCCTTATTTAAATGAAATGAGCTAAACTACAATGTGCATGTGGCTTCAATGGATGCTAAAGTGGCTAAAGAAGCAGTTTCTGTTGCCAAAAAGTCACACTATTCTACTCTAATGAGCCGATGAGCTGTGTTTAAGCAAATGTGCTCGATTAATAATGACAATAAGGACGATGTTGGTGACATGATATCAGGCATGTTGTAGAAAATAGGAATGATTTAGATTTCACACCATGCTATTAATTTTTTATAAGTGTTAAATAAGACAATGTCTGTGAGATGTATGAATGTGGTGATGAATGTTAAACCACACGTGACAGGCAACATAAAAAACACACAAAAATGATTCACTCGCTCTAGCTCACACATACACACTGCTGTAGCATATCTCTAGCACACTGACAATACTTGACCATAACGAAGACCACTATTTAAAGCAATATAATTCAGAAGCATTTCAAGACAAGCTTTTTGCTGTTGAAGCTCGCTTTGGCAAAGTTGAACACTGCTGTCACTGTTGACTTTCTCTTGCCCCTCTAACTCTACCTTGCGCTTCTCCTCTTTGGCCAGCTGCTCCTCCAGTTGTTGCAACTGTGCAGAAGAACTGTCACACAGTTGAGTGTAGGTGGCCGTCAGCTCATCCAGCTGGGAGACCACCTGTCCGCGCTCTTCAGGAGACAGCCTAAAGATAAATGTGCTTCATTAATAACAACGTATGTGTTTGTGTTTGAGTAAGTACATACATATTAAACATTTACTGGTACTAAGGGTGGATGTTGATATAGTGCAGCTGTTCTTAAACTATGGTATACAGAACAACCTCAAGTGGCCTGGGGTTACTGTAAACTAAAACTATTAAAAAATCATATTTGATAAATAAAATAAAGCTGATATGGTATGAACTTGGTATGAAAAGTCTGAGAACCACTGTTGAAGGTCGTATATAGTGCAAACTCACTTGCTGGCCTGTTTTGACATCAGGAAGACTTGGGTGCTCCTGATAGCTTCAGCAACTTCCTCTTTTTTAGCTGCTAACTGCTCACTAATAGCCTAGAAGTGAGACAGATACAGTATTTTCAAAGCCACTTAACACATACAATCTACTCAGTGTTGACTGATACACTACCATCTGTAGAGCATTTAAAAATAGGTAATATTCTAATAGACAACACTCGAAATTTACCTGCTGTGCAGCAAGTGATGGCTCGGCAGATCTGCCAGCACGCTCCTGTAGGCCCTTGACCCAACCGAGCAGCTCTGAGACCTGGCCCACTCGTGCCTGCCTCTCCTCTTCCACCTCTTTCTGTACCACAAAGGGGAAACATTTTCATTAAGCATACATTTTATGATGAAATCTGATGTTGTCTCTATTATGCAAATACTTGTGCATGTATACAGTAGGTAAAAAAAAACTTAAACTAGTAGTATTAGAGAAGCATAACACACCTCTTCCTCCTCTAGTCTCCGTAGTGCATCACTAATATACTTGACATGTTGCGTTGTCAGTGTAACCAGAGCTGTGTATCGTGTGCGTAAATCCATAAACTAAGACACAGTAGAAAATTGTGATTAAAGCATTTGAAGTCAACATGAAAACTAATATAAATTTGATAAATTATTAAATTAATGTCATATGAGCCTGGTTTTTCTGCATTTACCTCCTGTGTGATGACATCTGATGAAGAGTGCATCCTCCTTCTTTTCACAGGAGACTTTTGGGTTGATTCAACAAAAGCTCTGAATGTCATAAGCTGGAGTTCATAGTCCTAATGCATAAAATAGAAGACAGTGTATGGTAAGAAGAAATATATTTTGTGTAGCAAATGTTTATGTTTCCCTTTCTCCATAATGACTTGCAGTAAGCAGTAGCCGACACTAGTCACTTTGACAGAGTGCTTACCTTAACAGCAGCGCAGTATTGTTTAGAGTACGTCTGGCATTCATCCAGTTTGACCTGGTTCTGTTCTATCTCAGCCACTAAGGCCTACAGAAGAACAGATACTGAATCAAACACTGATCTGTTTTACAACATGTGGAAGTATTCATCAATATAAGTGTTGCCTCTCACCGTTTGCTGTGCGAGCTGCTCTGACAAAGCTCTGCTGTCCGTCTGCTCGGGTTGCGTGTTCTCCTGTTTTTCGGTAGTCTCCTCTATCCAGCGGATGAGAGAGGTGTGGCCTTCTCTGTACTGCTGCAGCACCGAACCCAGCATCTCCAGATCCGCTTGCCTGTAGGACATTATGATTTGTGTTATAATCTGGAATATTACCAAAAATATTGGTAGTTTGACTTTGAAACAACTCACCGTGTCTCCATTTGCCTGCGCATTCCGCTCCACCTCTCTGTGAGCTGTTGTGCTTTCTCCTGGTAGCGGTCCAGTTCAGGGCTCCGGTCAGGGTGCAGTTGGTTGAGCTGGTTCCCGACCTCTCTAGCCTGCTGGACCTCTAAACTCAGACTCTTGAATATGTGATCCTGCTCCTCCAGCTCTGAATGCCATTTCTGCAACAGCGTGACATACGGAGTATGAAATGCAATCAAAAAGTTAACAGTAAAGTCACCTTTCCACTGATTCTAACAAACAACAGACTGCAAGTTATTCATTTTCAGAGCTACGTGCAGTTCCGATTATATGCATCTGCTGAACTTTCAGATCTGATTTGAGCTTTGGGTATATTGAAATTGAACTTTTGCAACTGAACTCACCAACCAGTTGTGAGGTATTCTAATTAAAACTATGAGCATGAGGTTAGAATTACCAATAATTTTGAAGTACACAATATTATTCTTTAAAGGAGTCATGAACTGAGAAATCAAAATTCCCTTGATCTTTTGACATATAAGAGGCCATTGTACTATAAAAACATCCTGTCAGTTTCAGAACTCAAACTTTCTCGTTAGTCTAAAAACAGCTTATATTGAAGCCAATCTGCCAAAACGACAGGTTGCGGAATGTGCCACTTTATGATGTAAAAGTGTGGCTAAACTCTGAAGAAGTTGTTGAAGAAGATCAACGCCTGCTTCTACACTGCAGCCTGTTTAGCCCTGCCCACAGATTCATGCATGTAGTAGGTAAATAACGAGAGAGGGAATGCAGGTCTATGCAGAAACCAAGCGATAAAGATGGCTCCAAAGACAACAAGATGCTGTGCAGTGCCAAGTTGTGGAAAAACAGTCTTCGCATTGCCTTCCTTCTGATCCTAACATTCAGAAAGAGTGGATGAACTTTATTTTTTAATGTAGATCCAGACCTCATCAGTAAGAACTTGGTCCTTTGTTCACTTAATTTTACTGAGGATTCATTTACAAACAAGGCACAATTCAACGCAGAATTTTCAGGAATATTGAAACTCTAAGATGATGCTGTGCTGACTACATTGGATCCGACAGTAATGTCGCAACACACAAGTGTGAGTAACTGTTTTCATTACCTGCTTACTATTGCTTTGTCTGTTAAACATAGTATTTATGCGTTTTTTTGACCTAAATCACAGCAGCGTCCATCTATGAAGGATGAAGGCTGTCAAACATAAACAATTTTTAGCCAATCATAGCAGTGGGCGTTTACTTCTGAGTCTACAATCTGCCACGCCTATTCAAACAGAGTGTTCTGATGAGGGGGGTTAAAAACAGGACAGAAAATAGCCTAATACTTCCAAATTATGATATTTTTTGATGTAAAAATCTTGATAACATTATAAGGGGATGTCAGAGAACAGTACAAAATAATCAAAAAAGGCAGTTCATGACCCCTTTAAACACTATTTCTGTAAAATGGGAGGATGTGATCATGTCCAAAACAGCTTTTTTGCCCTAGAAAACGTACTATGCAGTCATTTGTTTGTGTGTTAATTTTTTTATTATTCACTCATTTAAGCTTAGTGAATAAGCAGAAGGTAATTGCTTTTGCACAACCATTTTGAAAGTTCTGTGCCACTGCCATTAGGAGGAAAAATGCCATTTTAGTGAATGACAGAGGTAGAGGAAGAGCAGCTTAACAAAAACTCTGCGTCACGCATCTATTTCTTTTAAGGTAGCACAATCTTCACCTAATAAAAATGTTTTTGAATAAAACAAATATTGTCTTAAGGATAATATCAAATTAACAAATATTACATTGGCGATTAGCTGGTTTGGTTGAGATATTAGTCAACTGCTAGCTATGAATGTGTGAAGTGTCTGCGCATCTCACCTTTAACTGCTCTCCCAAGGCCTGGATTGCAGCAATATCAGCGGGGACAATATCCTCTTCACTCAGTCGACTCTCATACTTCTTCACTTGACTTTCTGCAGCCTGCAGGCTTCTCATCAACACATCAACCGTCTTCAATCTGGCAGATGCAGAGAAACAGACACTCAAATTATGGTTGTCCCTAAGGCTAAACAAGGCTTGATGACTAATTAGAGTACATGAATAGAAATGACTTTGTGTACTAACTTTTGCAGATAAACAGAGGAGAGGGAGTTGAGTTTCTCTATGTGCTCCACGGCCAGGTTAAGCTCAGAGCGTAGGACAGGCACACTGGAAGAGGTAGGTTTCTCCTCAAAGAAGCTCACGCAGCGACGAGACACCTCACCCAAATCTGACTGAAGACCTTTCAGATCGTGCTGCAGCTTCTGAAAAACCATTAAAAGATTCTTCAGATTACATTTATTTTTTAAGACTGCATGAAATTTAAATGACATTTGCAGCTTTTAGTCCATGTCTGTTAAATCTGAGGTAATCCATAATGTAGCTAGTCCTAAAAGTTGACAAAATGAACTGCTAAATTAAATGAAATAAAAAAAGTTGAAATTAAATAAATACTGAAAATTAAACAAATATGCACATTTAAGCTACAGTCTTTCTCTTCTAGGAAAAAATTACCAAAATTTTGACAACTTGCAATAAGAGGCGCATTCATAAACAGCCTACTAGTCATGATATATATATATATATATATATATATATATATATATATATATATATATATATATATATATATATATATATATATATATATGAAGTTTATTTGGAAAAACAGATAACTCAAAAAACATGTTTTTTATGTTATCATGTTTTTGTTTTTTACTGTGTTAGTTAGCTGTTTTTTTTAAAGTTATTTTTTAACCTTTATATGCATATATGCATATATATAAAAATTACTTAAAATAAATTACAGCTATTCAGACATAAAAAATGAAAAAAGCACATAACAAAACTACTCTGATAGTAAAATGAAAATTGAAAACAAAAATAAAAGCTAATTCAAAACATTAATACATGTTACAATAGTCTATAAATAATACCACAAAACTTGTAAACTATAGCTATAAACAATTTGAACACTGTTAGTAACACATACTGCAGTATTCTGAATTTAAAAGCATTTTTGTAGAATTAACAGTATTTTCCATAATCGCAGATACTATGGACTGCTTTATTTATGTGCATCAGCTAAGAACTGTAGTGCAGATTTGAACTAATACACAGTTATTGAGGTGATTGACCAGTAGAGGGAGGAGTTGTGCTGATCACTCCTCACCTCTTGCTCTGCTATGTGAACTGCATTGTCTGCGACGTCTCCTGATATTGTGCTGGGGTGTGGACTCTGCATGCCACGCATCAGTCTGCTCTCTGCATCCTCCAGATGGGACTTGATGCTCTGCAGCTCGGAGAGGTAAGCACGAGAGGCCAACTCATCCTTCTCCACTAAAAGACAAAAAACAAAAACTTAGCACCATGTCATATGATTGCATAGCAAGTAATTAATACACACAATAACAACTTACCTGTCTCCAAAGAGACCAGCAGTGTTTGGCAATGTTCACGGCAGTTCTCAGCTTCTCTCTCTAGCTCACGCTGTTCAGTTGGAGTGAAAAGGGAGCTCTCGCGACTGTCTGTAAGGAAGTCGGACAAGTGGGCGTCAAGGTTGTCTAAAGCCTGCTGCCTCTCTGCTGGAGCCTGTAAGCGCATCTAGAGAAACAGACAAATGTTTATGATAAACCTCTGAAAGTGTTGTGATAAGAGGGTATATGGAAAAATTAGTGAAACTTTGTGGTACTAACTGTGTCCAGACTCCAGGAGGCAATATTTCGTATGTCTTTTTGCAGGTAGTGCCAGGAGACCACGCTCTTCATGTTAACATGCAGCTGGTGCCATAGAGACATGACATTCTGGTACATCTGCTCCATTCTACAGAAAGAGAAAAAAAAAAAATCATCTTACATAGTTGATAAAGTTGATTATGCAATAAAAATGACAATATAATATAATACAAATACAATAAAAAAAATGTAAGCAATTTTTCTTTCTTAATAATTGTGGTTTGTGTTGTAGTGCACAATTCATCATTTTAAATAAATAAAATAAAAACAAAACAAAACAAAAACAAGAAAACTAAAAACAAAACTATTTTCCCAAAAAAATAAGTTGTGTTTGCCCCAGTGTTATTTTAATTAGTGCTGTCAAATGATTAATCGCAATTAATCGCATCCAAAATAAAAGTTTGTTTGTTTACATACTACTTGTATAATATATGTATGTACTGTGTTTATTATTATGTATATATAAATATACACACATACACATACAGTATATATTTTGAAAATATTTACATGTATACACATTTATATATTTATATTATTATATTATATATAAATATTTAATATATAAAAATAGCATATTTTTCTTAAATATATACATGCATGTGTTTGTATTTATATATACATAATAAATATACACAGTCCACACTCATATATTATGTAAACAAAAACTTTTATTTTGGATGCAATTAATCGTTTGACAGCGCTAATTATAATATTGTGGACATATCATTGTTTTATGTATTAATATTTTGAATTAGCTTTTATTTTAATATTCTCAGTTTTGTTGTGTGCTTTTGTCTCGTTTAATTTTTTAATATTTCTATTTAGCTTTATTTTTAGTAATTTTAGTACTGTACTTCAACCTACACTTATTTTATTTCAAAATTTCTAATTTTAAATTGTAAGTTTACGTTTTTCATCTAATAGTTTTATTTCATTTCAATTAATGAATTTTTTTTTTTTTTAATAGTTTTAATTTTGGTTAACAATAACAACACTTGTCTGCCCATTCAAAACCTGCCACTAAAACACTAGGGTAGCAGCTGGTTCTCAGGGCATTCTGGGTGGCTACTTATTGGGCAAAAGTGAAAAAATTGTGTGTGTGTGTGATTCACGTCCATACCATTAACGTAGTATTTCTATGCCATACATTGTTTCACTTGAACATAAATCACAATACAGAAGACATATTCCTGCTTGTGTATGAGATCCTAATTAACGTGTTTGTAAGGAACCTGTGAGGATCTGTGTGCTGTACCTGCTGGCAGCGTCAATGGCCTCCTGATTAGGAGGAGGAATGGTGAAACACACAGATGGCACCATGGCCTCATTTCCTGTAGGACTGATGACCTTCCACTTAGTCCTCTGAGAGTTATCCTCCAGTACACACTCCTCTCCTTTGCTGATCGTGATCTGAGAAAGAGAGAAAGATGGAAAGACAGAAAAAGGGATGGGAAAAAACATAACAGGTAAGGGAGAGAGGATTTGAAAAACTGAGCAAAAAAGCAGAACTGATGGTCAATGTTGATTAAAAAGTAAAGGGATTCAAAATATTAACCAAAGGATGAGGAATAAAATGTTAATGCTAATGGCCCTCATATGAGCTGAAATACGTGAAATATGAATTTCATGGAATAATGCCTTACTGCACTAACATATCTTTACAACTGACCTGGCAAAAAAAATTCAAAAGCACTCATCTTTTTCATTTTAATGTCAAATAGCAGTTGCTTTTTCAGCTTAATTTTGCCCAGGCTAACATGAAAGCTAAAGGCCACCAATAACCCTCAAGCCAACATAAAATGAAAAGCAAGTGATTTAAGCATATTAAAAATCAAATTTAAAAAATGCGAGAGCACTTTCTAGTGTCCCACCTCAACTCTCACCCTATCCCTTGCACACAGAGAACATTATGCCTCGCAATATATCACATACTGGTAAGAAATTAAAACTAACAGAGGGTTACCACCTGCTTGTGACTGATAAATACAATATAATTAAAATGACATCGCAAGTCAACATGCATCATGCTCGCACCATGGAAAATAGATGATTTATTGGGCTGGAAGAAAAACACCGAATTCACAATATATATGCGCTATTTCACATTAACAATGTACAGGACGCCTGAGGTAAAGCAGCGGTCCCTTGTGTGCAGGGCCAGGCCAGAGAGCAAAGGTCAGAGGAGGAGAACGGTCGGCAATAGTACCTGAGAGTTGGCCTTGCCCAGCCCAGCAGACACACATAAAGAGGAAGGGAGAAGGAGGGGAACAGAGAGAGAAAGACGGGGGTAAACGGAGGGAAAAAGGAAAAGGAGGAAAATTGGGGGAGGGCAGAGAAAAGGGGGATGGGACGGGGATAGGGAGGGAGAAAAAGATTACTTTTGGGCATTTTGCAGACCTCGTCTGACTGAGATAATATGATCAGAAAAAGAAACAGGGCCACAGCTGGGAGAGTGAATGAGCATTTATGAGTATTCTGCATTCAAATGAATATTCAATAAATGACAGCATCTCATTTCATCATTTAAATAGAGTATGTGATGTGTGATATATTCAAATTGGCAGATTAGATATACTATAGCATATCTGTTCATCACTCATGATATGCCACACCTCCACTTTCCCAGAATTCTTTGCTAACAGCTAAATGGGCAAACATAGGACAGATCGTCTGGATATATTTTGGTAAACGGCACCTTTTCCCATTATACTTGCCTTCACAGCTCCAGGGCGGTTTATGACTAAATGTGTGTGGATGGACTCTGGCTAGTGATATAGAAGCTAAAAGACTGTTTGTTCAGGTGGGGTAGGAGTGGGCTACAAACGTAAAACTCAGAAAAACTGAATTAGGATCACTTTAAATTTCCCAAATGTGATCTTAGCTCAGTTCTTAAGAGCATAAAGATCAATGCAGGGTTGAGATGTGGTAAATTAAGGCAAAGCAAATTGTGATGGTGAGATATCTGGAGCATGTTATACCTCTATTTGTCGGTAGTCACAGATTGCACGAATTGGCGTGGTGGTGCCCAGGTTACTATCTGCACTGCGTGGACGGAGCTGGACTACAGACTTGGCTCGGCCTACAAGGCTGGCCACTGTGCTGCGGTATTCAATCAATTGTTCTTTCTCCTCCTGAAAAATAAAACATATGAAAGTCAATCAAGCAGCCAAACAGATAACAGCAGTAAAATATGAAGAGTAATTGTTGTTTCACTATTAGTGGCCATAATTATTTTTTTCTGTGAGCAAAAGAGTCAGAACAAATATTGTTCAATAAACTTTTAATTCGATAAATATTTAAATGCACTAATCAGAAGGTTTCAAATAACTTGTTTTAATTCAGCCTCTGCATAATTGGATTTTCTTGTTTTTCTTTGCCCTGTGTCAAACAAACTCAACGTAAATGTGCTTTCATGATGATAAATATTCGTTTTCTCTCACTATAATAGATTAATGACTTTTGAAATAGCTTTAAGAAAATGAAAGGCCATCACTGATATTCTTTCCTGGGTTATTATTTGCTTAGATTTCATTGCGCTAAAATTAATGAGTATGTGGTATGACACTTCCATGAAAAGCTCATGGGGGACTCATTAGTTGTGACTTTGGGAAGCAGAGGCCGACAGGAAGAGCTAATAACATTACACTCACTGCAAGAATTTAACATGTGATATTAAATTTGACTGCATATCAGCATGGGGTTAGAATTAATCAAAACCGCAGAGGATTTTCAGAGCTATAAAGAGGGTGAACTTATGGCAAACATGAAAAATAAATTTGAGGGCTATCAATTGTTACTTGGCATATCAACATTATTTTGAGACATCAAATGCTTAATTAAAATCATCCCCAGGGAAAGCAAGAAAAAATGGTTCAAGTTTATGTCTAACATAAATATTTTAAATAAATAAAAGTATGCCTAATTCTGAACAAAACCAAATAAATGACTTTTGATGATGCTTGTTTAATTATGAGCTAATGCAACAATTCTAGAACATTTTCTTAATACGGTCGCATGATTACTTTTTTGTTTTTAAAGAAAAAAAAACAAGCATTCAATTAGTCAAATTTTAATTGGAAAAAATAGTAATAATAGTATTAAGTACAGTACATTTTTAAAATTTACTGAATAATAGTCAGTGCTGGTGGATCACTAGGAATTAGCGTTATTTTTGCTAATTAATTTACTTAACTATTATTATTATTATTATTTATTTATTTATTTAGTTTTAAGAAGATAATCCATTCCAGCTTCGATCTAATTTTTAACCGCATTCATTCCCTTGTTGAACTCCAATGCACTTGTGCCAGACTGGGTCTCTCTTCCGTATGGCCAGAGAGGATATGCCCATCGCTCTGCCTGCTCTCATGCAACTCCTTCTCTCATAGTGCCATCTGTCACATGTGAGGACACTCACCACCTCCTGTGCACTCACTGTGCTCAAATATTCACATTCCTCAACTACACAAAGCATAAAATCTCCTACGACCAGTGCTATTTCAGCATAATCAGAATTTTTATTCAATAAATAAAAATAAAATACCTAAAATGTGTTTAAATCTTGTGTTTAAATTTTTAAAGGGGTCATATTATGCGATTTCAAGTTTTCCGACTTTGCTACGACAATCTGGCACTTCTGAATCAGCAACTGTAAGTATGTTGTTATTAGTTCAAGTATTTGCTATTGACCATTCAAATGCGGAGTTTTGCACATAACTCGTTTTGTGTGTGTGTGTGTGTGTGTGTGTGTGTGTGTGTGTGTGAGAGGGGAACAGGGTCACATCACAGCGGAGTCTACAGCCCGTCAGAAATCATCTTAACCGCGGCTTGTGTACTGCAGATACATACGAGCATCATCACTGTGTCTGTCACACGACTCTGTTCCCCTTTCGTGCTTGAACTGATAAAACTAACTTGAAAGCTGAAGCTGTGATTATAGTGAGAGTTACATTTCCGATATGTGCTTGTGGTGTTCGGCCAATCACAATGCACTGGGTCAGTTGGCCACTCAGAGCAGACTGCACTTGTTGGAAGGAGGGGCTTTGTAGAAAGCGACACGTTTGAGAGAGGCGGGGCATAGAGAAACTACAATAATGTACAGTATTTGAAAGATAATGTTTTTTTTGAACATTAACGCATGTCAACATATTCTGTTACACCAAATACACAAAATAATGATCTTTAAAATAGCATCATATGACCCCTTTAAATAAGAAGAAAGACCCACCATGGAGTCCTGCAGCAGGTCTTCCAGTCTACCGAGTCTACTGTTTTTATCACAAGTGTACTGTCTCTTAATGGTGTCTTGTAGTTGACGTAGATAGCTTTCACAGTCCCGTGCATCACTCGTAAACTATAAAACAAAAACATGTCATTAAAACCCCATGGTAAAAATGTCATTTTGAATGCTATTCTATTGAAAAGCTTGACTCAGTACCTGGAAGTAGGCAGTGTTGTCCTTGAGATGCTGCTCCACACATATGCAGAGCTCTTTGATCCACTGCCACTGCGTCTGCAGGGCAGCACTGTAGGCCTGTGATCAGAGGGTCAACAGGTCACGACTGAGTTCCAAATCTGATATCAAACTATGGCTGTTTTTACACTGGCACAAAAAAATCTGTTTTTTTGCTCACATCTGACACAGATCGGAATTTGTTGCACACATGTAAACACAAAAATCCGCATTACAATCAAAAATCCGATTATTTTGGCATCCGATCTGGCCCATTTCCGAATGTGGATTTTAATTGGATACATATCCAATATCTCTCTCTCTCATTAATTAATTGGAATTAATTTAAATATATATCACCTTGGCGTTACTTTATTTAATAAAGAATTCTACCTCTAACAAGCTGTAGATAAAATAACAAATGAAAATTACTGTTATTTTCCCGTCTTTATCCGTTCAGTCAGATTTTGTGCTGCAAAACATCCATGACAGCTGTTGTCCATGCTGGTAAATAATAATGGCCACTCGATGTGAATTATATAAATCATTTTAATAGCACAGTCATTCAAAACCCGAGGGTCTTCCATGTGCTTAGTAAAGCGATCACTGACAATCTTTTTTTTCAGGAATTAATGTAAAACACACATATCGGATACCAGTTGTGTCTGAAGTGAATGTAAACAGGTGGGCCAAAAATCGGATATGGTCAAAAGATCAGATCTGTGCATTAAGACTTGCAGTGTTAATGCAGCTTATTTTTAGGTCAGAGAGTGAAGATTGTTCATACTGGTCAACAGCTCACCTCCACTGTTTGTTTGGCTGGGTGGTTCTCTTGACACAGGTGATCAGCTGTCTCCTGGAGAGAGCGCATCACTTCCTGTTTTTCCTCCAGCTCTGACCTCATGTCCTAAGAGAGAGTAAGGAGAATTTGAGATATTGCTCAAATCCAAAACAAAACAATGTAATGTCCAACTATAACAACATTAAAGTCAGAATGGAAGGAAAAAAATCACCTAATCTAATTTGTAAAGGCATTTTATTGATCTTACTGTGAAAGATTCATCAAATCCATTCCAAAATCCAATCAACAACCAATGCATAGAACCAGGTACTGCTCTACATTTCTTGTTTTTTTGATAATCCATTAAACTTGTTTGTATGTCAAAAGGCAAAAAAACATCTCTAAATCAGTAAAGGAACATGTAGTGGCCGGAGGTAGTATGATGACTACTGCATCTTTCTGTAGATGGAGTCTTACAGCATATTGCTCTCTTTTGGCAGCCATGTTGGTGTTGCTGTCGCTCCAGTCGAAGGCCAACTCCTCCTCCTCCCTCTCATTGAGCCAGATCAGCTCCTCAGTGCAGTGGGACACAAAAGCTCGAAGGCTCTCTAGGCAACGCAGTCGCCATGACGAATTTTCCTGCGACAACACAAAACAACATACATAACATTGCCCATATGACACGGGCAACCGCTCGGTCTGATGCTTTTGCCGAGGTAAGCAAAGCACCCTTGGCAAATTGGTCTCACAGGTCTTTTGAACAATTGCAGGTTTTCATGGAAAATTGATTTGGTTAAATTAAGGAGACGTGTGGGTGTGGAGCAGGTGTTTTACAGCACTCTTATGCGTGTCACACTCAAGCATTCAGTATTCTGCTTTTGTAAGGACACACTCTGTCACACCCTGATGAGATTAGAGAACAGTAATATCCATAACGCACTGTATAATGAACTCAAATACACTCACATATGCCTGCTTATCATAATGCTAAAGCAGAACAACTCACCAGCAGTTTGCAATACTGGTTCTCCAGCTTGGATAGAGTCTCAGAGTAACTGCTACGTAAATTAGGCGAGACCCTTGACTGGGGGAGAGAGAACATGAAGAAATAAATTATTGCTTATGTAAAAGTGTGCAGTATTGCTCCTTGAGTCTATTCACACCAGTTCTAATTTTGGACCCTGCATACAACCATTCATGAGCTTTACTCAGGCCTAAATATTTTTTCAGAGTCACAAATTGTATTGCATTGCTGAGACTACATCAGAATTTGTGTGAGAGGTGTATGATAGTTCACGTACCTCATAGTTTCGAGCCTCTTTGAGGCTATTCAGAAGATCTTCCACTGCTGTGTGAATGATGTGGTGGTCTTGCAGGTGCTGTTCTACAGACGGCAGATCAGAACCCCACTCGGCTCGCTCCAGCAGGTCTTGCGTCTCTTCCACCCACCCCAGCAGCTCGTAGATGAAGCGCAGACTGCCTTCGTCCTCAGATGAAGACATGGCTACCAGGTCTGCACGAGACATCGGCCGTCTGAGCAGGGATGCCGCAGCACCCACTGCACCCAGAAGCGTCTGTGCTCCCAGTGTAACCAGACCCCCTGAGGAACCCTTCAGACCCGCATGCTCTCCCAGCAGACCCCCAGTGGAGAAATGACCCTTCCTGTACACACTGGCACACTGCAGGCGCAAAGAGACCAGCTCCTCCTGCAGACATGACACCCTACAAGAGAGAAAAGGATCATAAATGAAAAACAAATCCTGAAAAACATGTATTGCAGTTTCTACAAAAAATATTAAGCAGCATAACTGTTTTCAACATAATAATTATAAATATTTCTTGAGCACCAAATCAGCCTATTAGAATGATTTCTGAAGGATCATATGACACTGAAGACTGGAATAATGGTTGCTGAAAATTCAGGAATAAATTCACAGGAATAAATTAGATAAATCAAACTGTAATGATCTTTCACAATATTTTTAATGTATTTTTGATTATTTAAATACAGCCTTGGTCAACATAGGAGATGTCTTTCAAAAATAAATATACAGTCAAACCAAAAATTATTCAGACACCAGATATAATTTTAGATATTTTTTCACTAGTGGGTGCAGGACACTATAGTACATTTATGTAAGCGAGGATAGCAAAATAAAGTAAACTGTGACATATTATACCAAAAGATTCTTCATACAGTGGACTACCAGTAAAACTGATAAACATTTGGGACCAAAAATTATTCAGACACTTTGACATGACCACGTTTTGCTTAAGTGCTTTTTCTTTAATTGCTTATGCGACCATTTTACACCTCAGACTGAGCGAAATTAAGCATTGCTTGGTAATTGGTTGACCTAAATTGGTATTATCTAATTGTGTACTTAAATTTAACAGCTGACAGCTATTCAACCTAATTCATTACATACCTTTCTACAAAGGTTATCTGACATTATCAAGATGAATTTTTTTCTGACACACTTTAACTCTGAGTTCTTGTCATATTTTATTACCATTTTCTAAACTATAGCGAATAAACTGTGATAATGTGAGAAATGATGAAGGTGTCTGAATAAACTTTGGTTTGACTGTATAAAAAAAAATCTTACAGACCCAAAAATTTTAAATGGTAATGTACATTCTCAAAAAGAATGGCAACAATATGATCTTGGCTGACAATTAACTGTCATACAAATAATAGTGAATAATCAATTCTAAATAACTGTCAGCAAGAATGAAATCATAGCTATTTCTTGCCTCTAATTCCACTCTGTGGCCTGCTTTTCACACACATTTTTTTCCATTTTCTCCTCCTTACCTGAAAGCCAGCTGCTCCACTTGATAGTACTTCTCATCTCTGAGGACCTGCAGGTCAAGATGAAGCTGTCTAACTAAAGCCTCACAGTCCTGCAGATACATCCCCAATTCATTCTCACACCGTACCGGCTGCCCATTCTCTAGCTGAGACATGTCCTGAGGAAAGACAGAATACAATGAAGCACAAAACATTTCTTATTGATAACGATCCATGCAAGGTCACACTTTATTTTAAGGTTCAATTCTCACCTTTAACAAACCATTAACTATGACTTTTGCCTCAATAAACTCCTAATTTGCTGCTTATTAACAGTTAGTAAGGCTGTTGTTAAGTTTAAGTATTGGATAGGATTAAGGTTGTAGAATATGTGCTTTATAATTACTAATAAACAGCTAATATGTTAACAGGCACGCTAATAAGCAACTAGTTAATAGTGAGAATTGGTCCCTATGCTAAAGTGTTACCCAAACCTTACTAATCTATTTCTGTTTAATTCAATACTGAAATATAGAAATCAAAATATTTAATTCTACCTAAAATTGATTATTCTACTCAGTATTTGTGTGCTATCTAGCCTAGCAGTTAACATCAAACTCTACTCCCATACTTACAGCCTGCAAAGTGTTCTTCGCCAACGTGAGTTTCTCCTCACAATCTAGTGCCATGTTCTGGATCTTATTGGCCTTCTGTAGGAGTAGCTCCAACCTAAGAACAAAGTTACGTACAAATGACACATCAAAAAATCCTTTCAAACAGCTACAATTCTAAATGCAGCACTCATCTCTTCTAGACGTGAACTCACTAACCTCTCCACAGCAGGCCTCAGTGCTTTCTCTCTCTCCAACATCTCCAGGATCAGTTTTCCCCATTCCTCCTCCAGATCATTAGGGTGTAGCCCTTGAGGCAGCTTAATGCGGCCGAACTCTATCCACGCCTAAACAACAAACAAACATCAATCATTTTAACATGAAAAGAAGCTTTCCTAGTGTTTTCGATTGCATGCATGTGTGTTCTCTTTATACTGTCAGTCTTCCACTTCTCACACATGGCAGCATTGCGCTCTACATTAGCCTGAATCTGTTAATGTGCAGCTCCACTGTGCCTCTTGTGAACAGTGTCGCCTGCATTTAGCTGCAGAATCAAGGTCAGCCTCAATCTCTCTCTGTCATTCTCTTTTTATCTTCGTAACGTATCTCACCTCCAGAAGCTTGTAAAGGTGCTCGATGTGGCTCTTCTCTCTCTCCTTCGCAGGGATCTCTGTTTCTTTGAAGTGGACATACTCATTGTAAAGTGCCTGGTGAAGATAACACTTTTGGTAAACAGCCAAGTAAAGGACACATCAAATGGTAATTAGCAATTTAAGGCATTGCAGGTTTGTTCCAGACACAATGGCTGTTTGAGTGAATATGCTGCCTTGTAAGAGACCTCTTTTTAGCCAAATTGTAAGGCAGTATCCTTCACAAAAAAGGCAATCCTAGAATGCCTAGAAATAAATAATGATGTATTTTAAATAAACATTTTATTCAATACTGAAAAGTATTGGATTATTTTACCCAATATTTGTTTGTGCTGTGTATTTTTTTTATAAGAATATTGTTCTGTTAGCTTAGCAACAAACTAACATCAAACTTGAAATCACAATTGTGAGTCCCTATTTGTGGCATATAGATTGCTGTATATGTAGAATGTTCCAAATCAGTCACTAAGGTTTCATGATGGTTGGGATGCTGTCTTGAAAGCTAACTTGCTCGTACACTACCATTCAAAAGTTTGCAGTCAATGTAAAGAAGTCTCTTATGTTCACCAAAGCTGTATTTATTTGATCAAAAATATAGTAAAAACAGTCAAACTGTAAAATATTATTATAGTTTGAAATAACTGTTTTCTATTTTTTAGATATTTTCAAATGTAATTTATACCAGTGATGGTAAAGCTGAATTTTTATCATCATCACTCCAGTCTTCAGAGTGGCATGGTCCTTCAGAAATCATTTTAATATGATGATTTAGTGCTTAACATTTCTAATATGCTTATTTAGTACCTAACATTTTCATTATTATCAACGTTGAAAACATTTGCACTGCTTAATATTCATGCAGAAACCATTCTACAAATTTTTTCCAGAATTCTTTGATGAATAGAAAGAACAATCTCTTGTAACATTATAAATGGCACCTTTGATATGAATAACGTGTTTTTGCCAAATAAAAACATTTTGACCCAAACTTAAACCCATCCCTTCTTCATGAAATCCAGTTCTCTTCTCTCAGCTTCTCCTTCTCTCACTTTTCTTACCTTGAGTTCCACGGGATTGTGGGGGAAGCTCCTGTTGGCCACGAGGGCTGTATGTTGCCTGGTCCACTGCAGCAGAGAAGACAAGCCAGATTGGTACTCTGTCCATCGCTGATCAACCTCCTGAACAACGGAAACCATATGAGAGAAAACAAGGAATGAGAGACAAATTACATTAGGTACGGCTTGAAGAGAGTGAGTGCACTGTGAAGTGAGCATACATGAGCTGCAATGCCTTCTCCACCCTCTGGGATCTTGGGGAAAGCATCGTAGATGGAGGAGACGTACGTGATGACAGATTTCTCATCTGGCGACGACACATCAACATCTGATGTAGAGAGAGAATAAAAAGTCTGAGCGAATGATGATCTAAGACAAATGGAGTTTAGCACATAATAATCCCTATATGTAGAATGGATGAAAACTAAAGACAGATACAACACCAATGTTACCTTCAGCATCTAGAAGTCGCGTTACACCTAACGACTCTGCAATCTCAAAGGCCTGTTCCAGGTTCTCACGGTTACTCTGCTGCGCAACCACTTCCATGTCAATCAGGTCCGGCCTAATAATCACAATGCCATGAGTGTTACATGCCCCAATGTCCGTCTAGCCTTCTTTATGCTTTAATGTGTGTTTGTGTGTGAACCTGTATCTGTGCAGAAGAGCATTGAACAAGCGTCCATCGCTCCAGCTGGAGGAGAAATTGGCACAACGGAGACCGGGGTAGCCCTCTGTGGCTTGTTGACTCCATATTAGCAGCTTCTCTTTCGCTGTGAGGTCACCTGACTCACCGCTCACATAGATCTCAGAAATCTGGTAAATAGAAAGAGCTTATATTGTACCTGAACTTCATGGTTTGTATGTAAAGGGGAACTGATGTTATACTTCCACTAAAAAGTCTGAGCACTGCTAGTTTGCAAACGTATATTTTTAGGGGTAGCCACTATAGGCCACAGCAAGGCCATGAACCTTTCACTTATCTTTTTCCTCTACTTTCACTCGCTCTTCCTCTTGACAAAGGGAGTCAGTATCCGCAGTATCTGTCTGTGCCAGGCTCTAATCTGTATTCCTTTGTCATTCCTCTCATATGCTGCTCTTCACATCCCTGCCTGCTTCTTTTCTTGCCTAGCTAGCAAAGAACACTTTAAATCCTGGCATGAATGGAGACAGTTCTGAGAGTATAGACAGACATAAGAGTAAATCAATCTTCACAAAGTCAATGCAGGCCAAGATTAGCTTGAGCAAATTTGGTGACATACAGAAACAGAACAGTAACTGTCCTAGCCTGAGCCTCTTACTCTAAAGATGATTAGAAGGTGAGGTCAGACAGATTTTTAACGCTAGTCCAATCATCCAGGCTGTGAGCCATAAAAATGCACCCAAACATTGACTCGCTTGAGTCAAATCAGTCTCAAGATGAACCGTCCATGACAGCAGAGATAAATCTGGGTTTGATGACATGCTGAGTATGTCATAAAAACAGCGGACAGGTCATACTGTGACACACTGGTATTTCCATTAGAGTGCAGATGACTAAGTATGTGACCTTATAAAAGAGTAAGGACAGTCGTGCTTTGTGATGAGCTACAACCCTCAAATAGTCTAATTACATCACAGTTAACACTGAGCACGTTACTGGCAGATGAACACACACCAATGTGCACTGTAAGAATTTACAGTACTGTGGGCATAAGGGATAGTGAAGGAAGTGCTACAATCAGCAATGAAAAAGGGCATTTGATGATGAAAAAATAAGTGATATATGAGAAATCAAACAAAACAAAAAATATAAAACAACATAGAATAGCACATCATATGTAATATAAAATAGCATAAACAAAAAAATAACACAAAATGCAAAACCAACCAATAAAAAAATCTAAAAATCTAAATCAACAAATTAGTGCGGTCAATCGATTAAAAAATTTAATCGCGTTAATCACAGTCATGGACTGTGATTAATCATGATTAATCGCATATTTAAAATACTAGGATTTACCTGTAAATGTGTTGAAATAAACAAATGCATGACAAACTAGCTTAGGGAAACAGAACCTTTCACACCTCCGCCAGGTATGAGACATAATCCTTATTATTCTTTTGTTTTTATTCAGCCATTATCAGCCTTTATACTGGCAATAAAACGTTTACCAAGCCACATCGCTTCAATCCCAGTATACATTTACCCAACTATTATCAAAAGTATTTCTAAATAAATACAACAAAACATTCTCTTGCGACCTTACGTGAAGTATTATGACAAAATGCATTTTGAAGAAGAATTTGACCTGTTCTGGTGCATTAGAGCTAACATTAGCATCATATTACATGAGACAATTTATGAGATTAATAGTACACTTTTACTCAAAACTCACTTTAAACCACCATCGAGTGTTTGTAATAACTTCCTTTTGCGATCACATGTGGAATTTGGTCGTTTACTGTTGTAAAATATGCTATTTATAGCCTTTTTTTATACTGTACAAATTAGCATTTCAGATGTAAGTTAGGCTACACATTCATTATTGTTATGAACATATCCACATCTCAAGAAAATCACATACAAACCATATCCTATTGTAATTGTGTGTTTATTATCTTATATAATCTATAGTGGCTGTTGTCATGTTTATTTCTGCCGTGTAAAAGCCTTAACATGTATGCTCTGGCTGAAACTCACTTTGTTTGTGATGTTACAACCGCCTCTCCGTTCTTAAATTGCCAGGTATACAAGTATCCAAGTATCCAAAAAGTATCCAAGTATAATACACATTAGGATCTATTTTCTTTTTTTTTCTTTTTTTGTCTATATACACTTTGGGCGGCTGCGGTACATTATAAAAGTAGCTCAAAAAACGGCAACCCACGGCTCTGTAATTTTTCACGCGACTGCATTTTCAAAATAACCCAAAACCGTGACCCTACACTGGTTCACTGTATCCTCATCACACAATGATAGATAACCTTCCGCGCTGCGATGACGGCAGGAAGTTGGGTCAAACCTTAAACGATTAATTTGCGTTAAAAAATATTAACGCGTTAAAATTTTTAGATTAATCGCATGCGTTAACGCGTTAACGTTGACACCCCTACAACAAATCTACCAGGTCAACACGTATTAAAAATTTTGTTTAATTTAACATGTATTAAAAATTGTTTATTTTAAAAATACAAAGGTTTGTCATGAAACGCTGGATGTCACACACCGATAAGCTGCTTGCTGCTCAACATTCAAATACTTGGTTAGTGCTTGCTTTAGCAGTTGCAGAGTGCTTCAGGAACCCTCCACCATCCCCAGCTCCACCTGTATAGATCTTCTACAGAGTAGTTTCATGTATATTATATATGGGATTCATTTCATATATGTTTAATGTGCAGCAGCATTATTTCCTACATACTCAAAACACTATGTCTGTGGATGTAATGGGAGTAGTAGGTCTCGGTACTTGCTACTTGCGAGATGAAACACAGTAACATTGCCATGTATATAACCATGCTAAACTATCCAAGAGTTGTCATGACAGAAAAAAAATGCAATGTTATTTAACAGAAAGAAAGGAAAGCAAAAATGCAGATAGCAAACATTTCCCCAAATAAAGTTTGCAGGCCTGATTAATGCACAATCCTTTTTTATATGTAGGAAAATTTCATGCCATCATGACTGCAACCAACACATACTGTACTGAACTCTACAGAAGACAGTTTGCTCTATGGTGAGAGATCATTGAGACTGCATTTAAACATGCCACTGACTTTTTGCGTGCATTTCTGGGTGTGTGCATGCTGGTTTCGATTTCCACATTTATGCTGCATTTCTGGTACACTGACAGGAAAATAGCTAGGTAGACATCACTGAAACAGCATGCACAGTCATGGTTTGAGTATGCTTAATATTGAGAATTTAATAAACCAAGTGCAGCTAGCACACTGCTGGAATGTCTATAACGAGGCCATGAAATCCCTCTCCACCAGCCGTAACTCTTAAGTGTGCAGGTGGAGCACTAGGCAAGGGAGGGCAGGCAGCAGACACAAATACGCAGCAATCACACTGGTGCAGAGAGAAAAAAGATGAACAGCTGACAAAATGTCTGTGAACATCATTTGTGTTCGTGTTTTTGACACTGCCAGGCAGTTTCACTCGAATACAGAACCTAGAGCATCAGGAATGACAGGAAAGAGAGTGGGTAGTACAAGGGAAGGGAAATAATGAGGAATGGAGGGAAGGGAAGGAGGCAGACAGTGAGAGATGGTCTGGGCAGTACTGATTAGGCTCCTGGGAGAGGTTCAGGAAGGATTTGCTGTTTTCTATGCACAGCTGATTGGCTGAGAGAAAAAAAGCCACACGAGAGATAGTAGTGAAGAAATAGAATGAAGACACCTATACCCCCAATCCACACCCAAGTCTTGTCAGCTTTAATCTCTACTCTTTTATACTACAAAAGCCATATGAAAGAGCTTTAGGAAGACAGAGAGAAAAGAATCTGACCTGGGTGGAAGGCTGAGCCGATATCTCTTGGGGGGAGATGGGACTCTCAAGCACAGAAGAATCAACCACATCAGAGGAGCTCCCCCAGTCAGTCTGAACAGCACCTCCCATCTCTGGCGAGGTGAGAGGCACATCGCTAGCATAACCAGAAGACTGAAGGTCTTGTGGTGGGGGGCCAATGCCTTCAGCTGCTTGAGCAGAGTTGTCCAATAGGAACTCTTTCCCTTTTTTTCCCCGAGCTGCAGCTGTTGCTGGTTTGGCAGGGTCGTTCTTCCCGGGTGGTCGCCCTTGAGTTGCGGACACTTGTATTTTTGTAATGCCTCCAGTAACAGGAGATGCAGCCAGAGGTTCAGAATGGACCTCAAGTTCTTTGTCACGCCAGACAGGCGACCCATAGTCCCTTGGATACACAGTTCGGACCACACAAAGTTGCCCACCAAACTCACGAATGTGAACAACTCCCTTCTTCTCGGTTTCAGAGCGCTCACCGAACATCAGTTCACTCTGCCCATGTACATCTCCTCCTTCCTTCTCTATTTCCAGGTCACCACATTTGGAGCGTAAAAGACAGGGTCTCTCTAGTACCCCCTGAACTCGCTCTCGAACCTTACAGACTCTTCCTCCTCCAGGAGTTGTGTTGCCTTGCTCGAATTCAGGATGAGACTCTTCGCTGAGTCCTTCTACCTCAAACTGGCGAAGTGCTCCCAGCCAGGCTGGACTGGGATCTGGGGAAAGAATGGCCATCTTGCTGCCCCGCAATGTCCCTGTGCTTCCAAATATTGGGGCCATACCAGGAACAAGGACAACATTGGTTGGCGTTTCAGTTTCTGTAGTTATTCGTCCAGATACCAATTTGACTGAATCAGGGGGTCTTGTTGTAGACTCCTCCTTAACTTCAACGCTTCCACTCTCCTTCTCTTCAAGGACACGGCTTCTCTTTTCCTCTCCTTCAGCACCTTTTAACTTCTGTTTGGCCTTTCGTTTTCGCCTGAAGCGAAGTTTTCTTTTGGGTGATAGTGGTGCAGCACCACCTGGTCCAGCATCCCTGGGTTGTTTCACACAACCAAGGGAGCTCCCCATATCTCATAGAGACAGAGTAAATAAATATGAGCCAAAAGGAAATAAAGTGATGTCCACAATGAGAGTAAAACAGTCAGCCTGAAGCTGGTAAGGTAAATTAAAATGTCAAGTTAATGACTCATCTGGACTGAAAATCATGACAAGAAGTATTAACCATGACAAAAGGGTTTGGTACAGGGTGAGTTTCTCCCAGGACATCATGTCTCAACTTTAGGTGTGGACAGCAGTCATATCTCCTGTTGCTTGGTCTTCTCTTTCTTTCATTCAGATATCACTTAAGGTCCTAGTAAGCCTCTAGGACATGATGCGGAATATAGGTTACTGTCCTTTATAAAATATTAAAATCCTACGGCAAGGCATTTGATGTTTTTTCACTCCCTCATAATGCAGAGATGATGCAGCACTGACTGAAGAAAAACTGGTGCCTTTTAGCCCATTTCACAAGCTATGTGTTAAATAGCAGGCCATTTGTCATGGTACTTGAAGACACACTATTATAAAAGCCACTGTAGATATTCCTCAAGGTGAGAACGACGATAAAACTGCACTGCAGACATACAAAGACATACTCACGTGAGCACACATGCACATGCTCAATAACTCTGCATCAGGATGCATCATTAGGATGCACTAATCATCAGCTTGCATGCAACTAAAAACGAGAAGACCATGTCTGAACATGTATCCATGTGTGTACTGTTAGATGCCTAGAAACACCTGCTTCTCTGTATATCTTTAGTATACATTATTGATCACTGCACTCCGTAGTGCTAACATCACATAGGGTAGGTAATGCATTGGGAAGCAGTCATAAAAGTCCTGTGGGACGCTTACAGTAAAGCTGTGTAACAGGTCCTAGATCAGCTACTAATGGACGAAAGATGAGCTGTCTGACTCTGCTCTACAATTTAGTCACAACCCATCAGAGCTTAACATCTTTTGTTCCCATCATCACCCAAGCATAACCAGCCCATGTCAGATGATGTTTGGTCTTCACACCTGTAGCTATGAGTGTTTCACGTCCCAGGCATGCAAATTCCATTAAAACAAGTCTCCAGACATTGAAGAGAAATAAGGGGAGGGGCTAGGTACTAAGCGTCTCGCCACTGCTGCCACGGGAACTGGCATCCCATGCACTGATGCCAGCACATTCAAGTCAATAAAGAGGACGGTGACTACCATGAGTGAAGACCTCGCCTTCAGCCAGCAAAATTCAACAACCACTTTCCCCCTGCTGACATGGCTGGTTATAGATGTGGTTTAGCACATAGTCCAGTCTCATATATCAAGTAGACATGGTTTCAAGCCATCCTGGCTTCCTTGTTCCGCCACTAAGCAGTGTACGTCCCTAGATTGGGGTGAGCCGATGAGAGAAAGAGTGATAACTGACAAGGTGCCGCTCCCTGATACTGTCAGCTCCTCTGGCTGTGGAATCTAATTAGAACGCCGCCAGGATAGGGCTGGGCTGGGCAGTTGAACCATGGCTGGAAGAGGAAAAGAGGGGAATCCAGAGGAATCCTCCCCCAACCTGGAGCTGCACAGCTGGCCTCGGAGAAGAGTGGTTGCCCCAGTATTGAAAAAAGCGTAGCTCCGTCAGTCAAGCATGGCAAAATTGATCCGATTGATACGGTGCTCTCCTTTGCACAACCTGGGTACAAATTAAAATGTGCGACTTACATGTGTGTTCCTGCAGGGTTCAGCGATCCCGATTCTGAGATTGAAAGCATATGTGTCGCTGTATATGTGGTGTGCTTCAAGAGGCCTGCAGGGGAGAGAGGAAGCCAGGGGCTCCAGTAACAGCAGGTTGCATGTGTCCTCTTCTCAGTTGCTGGGTAGCGCCTCTGCTCTCACTGGTAGGCACCAGCGGAAAAAAGAGCTTCATCTCTAGTCTGCTGCAGCCTCACAGAATACGCTGCTGCTGCTTTAGCTTCCTCCTCCTCCCCCCTCTCTCCCTCCTCCTCTGTCTTTCTCTCCTCCTATCCACGTGTTCATCCCTCCCTCCCTCCCTGCTCTGATGCCTGGTGAGCTCAGAGCTCAACACACACGCGCACATGCACACCAATCAAATTGGTTGGCAGCCTGAGAGTGCAAGAAAAGAATGAACCTGAAATTTTAATTGTTGCTCCTTAAGAGACATGTTACTTCACAGCTGATATTATTGCCCCTCCTCTCTTACATATATATTTATACATATTAACACACCTACCATAAGACATATTAACAAAAATGAACAAAGGACAAGGCAGGGTGAATGGATTTATCGGTAACTGGTCTAAAGAACATGATTAATCTGTAAAGAGTTAAGGAGATGAAGAGTTAATGCAGATGAAACATCTTGCCAGCTGTTAAGATGCATTCACATTAGTTAAATTCTGATCAAATTTCGCAGGCTGTTGGGTCAATACTGCACATTTGCATGAGCAATTGAACCCAATGCTTAATTCACATGGGGAAATCTTTCTCTCGATCGTGTGGATTCCTGTTGAAATTACTGGATTTCGGCAGCGGAAATTTGGCAAATAGCAGTAAATGTGACCACACCTTAAGAGGGTGTAGATATGAAGATGAAGATATCCCTCTTCTACAGACACTCCTAACACAAAATACAGCACTGTGACGATATTTAGTCATGTGATCAGAAGCAGCATACATGAGCAGGATTGCAAAGGAAGGTAATGAATTAACAAGCAATAAATCAATCAGAACCGTGATACCATGATAATCAGCCAGCTGAGCCCACTTCTTTTTAACCAGCCTAATTGTTATGCACCCAGAGTCTCCTGTACTGTAACTGAGACGGGGTAAATTTCTGTTTACTGACAGACAGAGACCAGCACCTATCGGCTTTATCCTGCAGATAGAGAGCATAAGATTTCCGCAAACTGCAATCTTTGCCAAACAACCCAGCTGGCCAGACAACCACACCTTTTATGTGACGAACATAATAGCCAATCAGATCAGTTGTTTTTGTGACAGAGACAGCTGGCGCAATTTCAGCCTAGGCTAACACACTGAAGCTTGATTGGTATTTTCCCACAGGATCCTAAACTTAGACAAAAATATATGAGGTCAATATGAGAATATACAAAACAATTCCTAAAGGCTGCTGTTAGCCTAAATTACAGCTGTGGTTTCAAAACAGAGGGAAGTGTCCCAGATTGAGTGTGGGGGAGGTTGGATAGCTAGTCTCTCTTGGCTGTCTGAAGTGAAAGTACAGTATGCATCAAAAGGACACTTAGAGGAATGGTTTTCGAATGCTTCTATTGACAAACAGCAACTCCTCCTAATGGCTCCTAATGCGCCTCTGCTGAAACGATTACATTGGATGTTTCACTAAATGAGTCATGCTATATTATATTGGGCTATAGTAATTTTTGCTGCAACTTGTTCATGACAACAATAACATTGTACATTTCTATAGTGGTCTACCATCACACCTATTATTTCTCCTTCCAACATATTTTTGGTTGACAGAAAATAACAAAGCTAATGTTGAAATGTTCAACCAAAGCAAATTCTCCATACTGTCATACTGTCAGTGGCATGCTCTGCTTTGTGTACTGTTTCATAATTAATCACTGTTTAGTACTGCAATTAAGCATGCAAGTTTTAAAAGTCCCATTCCTTGTTTTTTCGCCTGTTCAAATGTTTTATTTTTTTCCCAGAGATGCAACAAGTAGTTTACAAGTACTTATTTGTGTGCCAGTGGCCTGCTCTGTTCTGAACCAATTACTGCAATTTGTCTAGATAATTGATAGTTTGTTTCAAATCTCTGCTCTCTAGTTATTGTTAAAATATATTGGATGTAAAAATATCAGATTCAAGCACTGTGGGGGAAAGTGGTTTAATTTCTAAAGCAATATTTCTATATTTTAATATTTTTCTGAAGGTGTTGGAAAGGTTGTTTTTTTTTAGTTTGAATTGATTTGCTATTTCATGAGACCTATGCTTCCTCCACTCTTTTCTGCTGAATCATGCTGATTGAAAAAGGCTTTGGGGTCATACTAAACACAATCACCTTGGCAACCAGCTGCATGTGTCACCTTGTGATGTAACTGCTCTGTTGATAATAACAGTGTCCTCTGCTGGACGATCCTGGGAAGTGCAGCTAGTATGCAGTAAATGATAACTATGTATTTTTAATAGAACTCTCTTCAAATATCAGCAGAGAGTTTGTTAAAAATGCATCATAACAGTTTTATTACTTTTGCTAGTATTTATTAAATTAGCATTGTGGCATTTTCTCATAGCTGATGGGTGACTAAAGTTATGTTTGGAATGAAATACAACTTCACAACTGTATACTGCACGTAGTATGCATTTTTGCGTATGCATAGAGTGTTCACAAACTGATATACTATATTTGCTAAAACATGAAGACTACAATCAGAGCATATAGTACTGCATACAATGCATTTTCAAAGAATGAACAGAAACAGTAACAACAGTGATTTGAATATATCTTTCTTGAGTCAATATTTGATCAGATTTTAAGCCTTCTACACAAATTTCGATCAAAAATTAGCTTAACTGGTCATGTGTTTATTGTAGTACATTATTAATATGGTTGGAACAATCTGTGCTGGTATTCCATTCTGGAGCAAGGGCGAAAATATCTTTTTATTGCTTCGGATAAACTACCATGCAGCCTATTTAAATTGCCTTTATAAATGGGACATTTCAATTCTACCATCCAGCAGTGAAGTATTCATCCAACAGACCTTACTTCTCTAGCTTGACCCATAAGTATATAAAATTGAAGGCCATTTCACAAATGTGCTCTGCAGGGCCCATTTCCGCCGATTTTTGTTTTTTCATCAGCATGCAGGCTGGCAATGCCTATCGAGAAAGTCTGTTATTCTGCAAAACAGGCAGACTGCCAGGTCTTTTCTACTGAAGCACCGTATAAACCATTCCCTGAGCATATTCAGAGTCTGAGCTTAGGATTGTAGTCTATCCATCACATTCTCCTTGTGCACCATTCCCTCTTGAGTTCTCATATTCTTGCCACGGGCAAATCCCTGTTGCTCAAACTGACAGCTGTGGACATGAGAGGCTGTAAACAGCCGCTATTAGCATTAAGCAGAGTCACCTCTAACTCTGGCATGCTGTGTTGAACATTACATATTCCAGTAGGACACAGCTGTGACTAAGGTGAACTTACCTGGAAGTGAAGTATGATGGTCCAGATCAGTCCCAGTGTCAGCTTTGGGTTCCCATCTGTGATATCATCATTGCGTATATTCACTAATTTGACCTGCAATGAAAAAAAAAAAGTCTCTCATTAGTGGAAAATATCTGAATGAGTTAAAGGTACAATTTGGTGTAAAGGTGTTAAAAAAAGAACTGATTGCCAATAAAAGACTATGCCTAGGTGAAAACTGACAATGTAATGTAATTTCAGGACAGCTTTGGCGTTTGTTGTCCTCTTACGCTCACAGCTGTCAGAAGCTATGTACTGCGCATTGGGAGAAGGGCGCTGGTTGGCATTTTGTCTGGTTTAGGGACCCTGGGCTGGGGTGACAACACAGAGGGGATTGGACAGACTTGCATGGGGCAGAACACATCTATCAACTCCAGGTCATGTTATCTCAGAGGCATGTTGCCAACTGAAGCACAATGAGACTGAGGACACAGACGTCCCAAGCTATCATCTTGTATTCACTTCCCCTAAATGTGCGTTACATTAGTTAATAAGTGAGGGTAACTAGCCTAAACACTAAAGGGGACACGTCCTTCCCAATATTCAGAGGAGTAGTTGATGAATGAGACTTCTTCAACTCTTGGTTTACCCCACCCAATCTTGAATATTTGGTTACATCCTTGCATATATAAACAAAGAGCTGACAATCTGTAAAAAGCAACTCTGAGAGTGACAAAGTGTCATTTTAGACATTCATACCTGTCTCTGCTTAAGGAAGTCCAAGGCGATCTGCACATTCTGGAGTCGGTGAAATCGCATGCGACCCTTTTCCCTGGGCTATTGAAGACAGGAAGAGGGTGAGAGAGAAAACAGAGAGAATGCAGATGAGTGCACTGATAATCTGGGCAAATTGGAGGTCTGTGTGAAAACAGGACAGCTTCATTAGCACAAGCCTGAAAGCGGCAAAAGCAGCACACTGCAAAATAACACAAGACCCTCACAGGATTCTCAGTAATTAATAATCCTGTCTCAGAGTTACAGTGAATAGTTAGCATACTGTGAAAATGTCGCCATTAGCAAACAGTAAAGCTATATAATTATTGTATCTCACACACTTTGTCTCACTTGCTAACATCTGTCTAGTAGTGGGTGACCAATAGCAGTATCTAGAGTGCAGGGCAGTTGATGGCCGATATAATGTCAATATACACTACCATCCAAAAGTCCAGTGGTTGGTAAGATTTTTAATGTTTTTGAATTAAGTATTTTATGCTCAGTAAGGCTGCATTTGTTAACAAAAACATACAGTAAAAACAGTAATATTAGTAATATTATTACAATTTAAAATAACTGTTTCTAGATATTTTAAAGTGCCATTTATTTTTGTGATGCCAAAGCTGAATTTTCAGCAGCCATTACTCCAGTCTTTAGTGTCACATGATCTTTCAGAAATCATTTTAATATGCTGATTTGGTGCTGAAGAAACATTCTTATTATTATTGATGTTGAAAACATTTGTGCTGCTTAATATTTTTGTGGAAACCCTGAAATTTTTTTCAGAATTCTTCAATTAATAGATAATTCAAGGAATTTATTTGAAATGGAAATCTGTCACTTTTAATCAATTTGATTTATAGTTGCTGAATTGATTAAAAAAAAAATCTTACTGACCACAAACCTTTGATCTGTAAGGGTATATTACAATTTAACAGTAGGAAATAAGACGTACCAGAATTTCCTCAGGTTTCTGTCTATTGACAAGGCAGAAAGGTCAAATCTACTGACAAGGCCGAATGGCTAATTTTATTAATCAGCCAGACATGGCCAATAATCAAAATGGCCAAATATCATCCAATTACCTGTCCTGTCCAATATATCGGTCTATCACTACTCTCTACTGAGGTCATGTAGCAGACTCACACACCCTTACATGCAAAGCATGCTCACTATCACCCACAAATGCAGCAGCGTGTACAGCAAACCTGCAAACAGGTGACCAGAAAACCCCCACAACAGGGCAGATGTGTCAAAGTCATCAGATTCAATGTGAGCATGTGATGTGAGCGTTGGCAGGACTGACGTGACGTGTATATAAAATGTGTACGCAAGGCGAGGTCTCTCAAACACCTAAATGTAATCAATCAGATTGCGTGTGGCATCATGAATTATGCATCGGCGTATTAGACATTCCCCTTTGCATATTCACGAAATTGACCTGTCCTTTGAGTCCACGCCATGCAGTGTACAGAGCTGACTGTGTGTGACTGTGTTCATTTCAATAGAGGGGGGGGGGGGGATCACACATACTCCCTGAGCTCCATCCTCCTCATCCTCCCCACCCAGCAGGATGAGTGGGGGTGCACGTGACACAGACGTTCTCCGAAGAGTCGACGCACCCTTGTGCTGATGACATCATCATAGAGCGGGTCACAGAGAAAGGATGAAGACAGAAACAGTGTTGAAGGAATGATGTATAAGACAACACTTTAAAAAATGAAAAGATGGAGGAAGAGAGTGAAACAAAACCAAAACAAAAAATAATACAGTATATCTATATAAAATCATAAAAAAGATGAGATAATAGAAAGGAATGAAGACGGAGTGAGAGAGCAATCGTAGAGGGCAGGTGGTGTGTCAGCAGTCTGTCTCTGTTAATCCACCTATCATTCAGTCTGCCCCAGTGCATCATGGTCCCCAGCCATCAGAGTGGGCAAGATTGAGTGCAGAAATAATGTACTAATGCAGATGTCATTACAACACATTGCAGTACATGTCAGACTCAGCTATTTCTCTGCAGCAAGGCCTGTATCTGCATTTGGCAACATCAGCAACAAGCCAGGACACTTCATGTCATCAGCCTAACCCCCAGGTCAACTCATGTGACATGATCCCCTGGCACCATGTGACTCTGAATTGCATTATGGAAGACAAATCAGATCTCTGCCACATGAATTACCTGGGAGAACTGCATAAAGCATTGGAATCAAATTTGTGTAAAACCTTATGTATATCCTGTGAGTGTGTGTGTGTGTGTGTGTGTGTTAAGGTGATGGTAGTTGCTTTCTCACCAATGTGACACCAGACAGCACCTCAAGCAGGGAAATGAGGTTATGGCCATCTCTTAGATCCTCATACAGGTCTGTGATGTGCTTCCGCACCTGGAGAGAAAAAGAGAGAAATACAGTTAGAGTGAGACGTTGAGTTCTTTACAGTATTTAGAGGCCTATATGTAAGTATTTGTATTATAAGCAACGGTTTCAATAAAGTTTGTGCTAGAATTACCACGTTTGGTTACAGGCTTACTTTATATATTAATCTGTATTTAAATTACAATTAGCAGACTAATTTGTTTGGTTGGTTGCGACCCATTAACAAAAGCAGTTTGGATAAAATTGTGATGTAAATTAGTTTCATAGAGAGACAACTGCAGTGCACTAACTCTAACCAGCAGAGGGCACCAGACTCATTGAGATGGGGCGGTAAACCAGCAACAAGAAATACATGGAGGATCTTGAAGTTCTGTACTAAAGTGCACGTGTGTGTGTGTGTGTGTGTGTGTGTGGATTCAGAGATTCTAAGCTGTATACAGCAAAATCCAACACAGCTGCCTCCCCACAGGGTCACAGAGGAACCATCTGCTGAGTATAAAAGAACATATTGACAACTGTGAGACTCACAATCCTCTCGGTTCCCTCCCTTTATTTCAATCAATTCAGAAAAAAAAAAAAAATACTATATATGATACCATTCAAATGTATGGGGTCAGTACTACTTTTATTTCATACGGTCACATGAAGTTACGGTCACATTTGTGTTCCCACACTCCCTGAACAAAACATAGTAATTTCTTTCCACCTCTGTCTCTTCCATGTCATTTCAGTGTTTATCACAGGCGTATTATCAGGGGATGCCCTGTTGCCATGGACACAGAGAATAACAAACTAAACTTGGGCACTGGAGTAATACCCAAGCGGTGGAGTATTAAATAATAAAATGTGTCACACTCAAATGCTTCCCTCCTCTGTAGTCAGCAGTCATTCCTGTAGACAGGTATGTTGTACAATCCCTCTTAAACCAGTTTGCAATGAGGTCACCGTTTATGTTAGGAGTGTGTAAAGGACAAACAAACGGACGTGACACAATCTACACACTGCTTTTAGTCAGTGTAACATTGCCTGAGGGGAACGACATACCTGTTCACCTGCCAGAGATGGAGAGAGAGATGTGTAAACACAATGCTAACAGGTATCATCACCTACTGTACTTAGTATCTGCTAATGAGACTCGTGACAAACTATGCGAGCTATGCTATAACAGCAAAAGAGCCAATTGAATAATTGCAAATTTCCGGAATTAATCATTCCAGAATTATAGAACTGTCAACTATCAACTGATAATTCTAGACCTATCCACTATTAAAATCGAAACAGAATATTAGTGGGATCTTACATCAGTTTGAAGAAGGGCTGCAAAACGATTAATCGCAATTAATCGCATTCAAAATAAAAGTTTATGTTTACATACTATATGTGTGCATTGTGTATATTTATTATGTATATATAAATACACACACATATATGAATATATTTGAAAAAAATATTTGTATGTATATATTTATACTTGTATATAATTTATATTATAAATATACATATTTTATATATAAATAACATTTTTTCTTAATATAACACTTATTTTGAATGAGATTAATCGCAATTAATCATTTTGCAGCCCTACTTTGAAGCATTGAAGACACGTAATCTGTCTTTCGTTATATATGGGTAACAAACAGTCTGTTGTCTCTAATACAACATAAAGAGGTCCCAAAAGGGTCACAGAGGTCTAGTATATATAACTCAATACTTGTAGAGTCTAACCTTCTAGCAGCACTGTGTAAACCTATCTCATTTCCTATGGTCTGACCTACATTACAGTAATACCGGCAGAGTTATGACTCTCTAACCTCATAACTCTGGCCCTTATGCGGCTGGTCATCTGCCCTGCCCTTGAAATACCCAGCATTCTTTGCTCTCATGATCTGTAGTCAGTGGGGCAGGAGTTACAGAGGATTAACAGACTCACAAATATAGTTTTGGAGCATGACAATATACTGAACGTCTTTTCAGAGTCATATGGACAAAACACTGAGGAGATACCTTTGTCATTGTGTTGTTATTATTATTAAACCAATAACAGTTTCTGTACAATCGTTGACTTGCAGGACCAACTGCAAGCGTCCTAATATTAATAAACTCAGTCCCTGAATCTTATGTGTAAGTGTGAACGTGTGAGCACGCATGCTGTGTGTTCAGCAGGACTGAAGCCCAGCGGCCAGCAGGCCTTATCATTGTGCAGTGCAGCAGAAAAGACAAAAATAACCCGGCGTGCTGGACTGTACCTTTATGAGATGTTTGTTGACCCATTTTGTGAAAGTTTTCTTCTGCACCCTGTCTCGCTCATCTGTGAAAAGAGAGATAGAAGAGGAAACAGCAGAAAGAGACAGAGAGGAAGAGGCGAGGAGGGTGGAGGAAGAGAGATTGGGTTAATTATGTAACACATGAAGAGGACTACAGCATCATGCTGTGTATTATTTACAAGCGTCCCTCCAGTCTTGCTTTAAATAGCCTGAAAAGGCTAATGCAAAATCGTGTCTTTTAATGATTAATACACTAAATAATACATTTTACCCATGGTCACATGATTTAATAGAAAACCATATTGTAAATACACTACTATTCAAAAGTTTGGGGTCAGAAAGATTTATTTTATTTTACTTCATTTTACTTCATTTTATTTTGTTTTATTGTATTTTGCTTTAATTTGACAATGAAAAATGACAATAAACTTTCCATTTAAAGAACCTTGGAAAAAAAAGTATTACAGTTTCCACAAAAATATTAAGCAGCACAACTGTTTTCAACATTGATAATAATAAGAAATGTTTTTTCAGCACCAAATCAACATATTAGAATGATTTCTGAAGGATCGTGTGACACTGAAGACGAGTAATGATGCTGAAAATTCAGCTCTGCATCACAAAAATAAATTACATTTTAAAATATTAAAACAGAAAAAAGTCATTTTAAATAGTTACATTTCATAATTAGAGTTTTAACTTGTTTAAAATACAACTTGCTAATTTTTTCCCTCGAAAGTCTTTTTTATTATTGTTATTTTTTATAAAGCCTTTTAGAAAGTCATATTAAATCCACACTATTAACAAATAAAATTGACAGGCAAAACAGGTTACAGAGATACATCAGTATCTGCTATATTAGCAGAGGTTTGGTAAAATTGGAAACTAGGCTGAAAGTTTAAAAAAAGACCAGTTAATAGGTCCATTGCCGTTGTCACCTGACCTACATTCTCCACAACTTACTATAACATGTAGGAGGTCACACATGAACACATGCTCAGAAAACCATGACAAGTGAAATTCAGCTTGATCATGCATCACACCACACTCTATTTACCCAGAAATGCTCTAATATTTTGAACGTTATACAATTCAGTACACACAATAGGGATCAAAGCTGACATATCACAATCCTGATCTGACACCTGATGCAACAGATATTGGTATGATCTAAAAACACTGCAAACAAAGAATTGTGGGCAGGAAGTTTTGAATTGAGACATGAACCTCAGGTCTGTTTTGTCTCTTATTCTGAACATGCCACACTAGTGACGCAACCAAGCACAGAATAGAAATTGATCACACATGCCTGCTGTTCTATGAGTTCATTACACTCCTGCTTTATCTGCAGCTTTCTTTCGGCCTCTTTCTGTGAGGCTACAGTTGATGTGGTTGCTATAGAGACACGGCAATACTAAGCAACCATGTGGCGCAGACGGCCCACCTCCTCCGATAAGAACACACAGAACATCCTACTCTCAAAGTCACAATATATATATATATATGCACATGTATAAATTATACACGATTTAAAAATGACATACACAAACTACAGTGATATTTTTGCATACTTAATGTTTCCTTCCTAAATGAAAAAAAAAAAAAGAGTTCTCTATTATAGCGTGAGAATTGTGTGGGAATCCAACCTGACTTTTGAACAGGAGTTGATACCTTAATGAGTGCAGCAAACACACCTTTTTAGCTTTCCACATACCTCACACACCCACTTTTGCATTGTGGAACTGATTCAAGCACACACACACACACACTATTGCAAAAGTATTTTAAAAGGAACTGTGTGTGTCAAGTTGTTTCTTAGAATATCTTATTCCCTTTCATCCACATGTCTGTGACTGTCACACAGAGGCACATTCTCTTGTTCCTCAGTACACTGAGTCATTGTGTTGGTTCACACACCCTACACTGTGCAAACATGGTACAGAAACTCATACCATCATGTTCACGCTCATCCACGTGGGCTCACACACTGATCCAGCACCACAACAATAGTGGACAAACATATCAGCAAACAGCACATCCGCTGACACAAATCACAGTGCCCATGTGACTAGGTGACGACATACACACAGGAACACAAATAGAAACTGACCTGCGCAGCACATGAGCGCGTGCAGATGAGCATTCAGGCTCCGTTCGGTGCAATATTCAGGCCACATTCTGCTGATGACTTATTCCTTTTGGCTTCTAGAACGATCTACCTTCCCTTTCGTCTTCCTGTCATGTCTCAGAGTGTGGCGTTTCACATCTTTAGTCCAAACGCTCTCTGGCAGGAATCAGAAATCTCTCAAGTCCACACTCGAGGAAAAAAGGCATCGAAATATTCACTTGCTCCTTTTCTGTCTAAAGCTCCCACGTTCTACCTCCTCGTTCGTTGGTCTTCATGTTTGCTGTCATATCAAAGCTCAGCTCAAACATGCAGCTTGACTCACACGTGCATGTCAAACTCAAGAGCTCCTCCTTCACTACTAATAAGGAGTGACGTTCCCCTCCTCCCTCAAACCACTGCCACTCTCGCTCTCTCAGAGAAGAGATGTGTGGTAAACGCAGTAAAGAGTGCTGTCCTTTCCACCTCTCACAATCTGTGGTTGCTCAGTTTCCTGTGATTGAATGAAGAACTTTTTGTGCAGCAATCCATCTTCAAGAGTCTCTTTAGCAAGCCTACAAATGAGAGATTATCATGCGTCTCTGAACTGTTGTTATGAACTCCATAACAGCATGGTGAGATGAGCGAGCGTCCCTGCAGGATGATGTCATCTGAATAGTCTCTGTTGTCACAAGTTGAACCGTCCCTTACCTTTAAACCGCAAAACTCCTGGAGGGAACTAGGCCACGACAACAATGCAAGTCCATATCATAAAAAGTCTTATGATGCAGGCTAACATGGTCCAGTTGAGCAATAAACAAGTGAATGACGAGATGTTACATGATCATGTCCTCTGCAGAGCTCTACAAGTATATATAACAGAACTGAGGAGAGAATGAAAGTGAAAGTGAAAATGAGAGTGAATGTAGGAGGGGAAATGAGGGAGAAAATCCTGGGGACTTTTAGGGATGAAGGAAAACAATGGACAAGTCTAGGGCTGCATGATAACGGTTGAAGTAATAATCACAAAAAATTATAATCATAATTGTTTTCATTAAGTAGTATCTTCTTAATTATACTTTCATTAAGCACAAATAAAGAAAACGTCAACTCAAGTGCAATATTGACTTTACCCAATTTTTCTACATTATGAAAACCGGTAAGAAGCTTCAAAAGCCAAAACAGTGAAATATCTATTATTAACAATAATTCCAAATTTTCTATTAATATTTTGACTTTGTATGGTAACACAGTATTGTAAAAAAAACTGTATTGTAGCACAGAGGTAGCATAAGTGCATTCATTTAGAAATCCCAATGCAAACAATGTAGTCACGATTCATATTTGGATATAGCACAAACATCGTAGACGATTCTGCTTGAATAATCGAGAGAAACATAAATCGTGATCACAATTAGAATACGATTAAATGTGCAGCCCTAGTTCAATCTCCATTTGTCACTGTCTCATGATCACCAATTGCAGAAACGGGGTGATCTCAGACATGTGAGTCAGCAAAACTGGCAGTGAAGTAACTACCACGATGCTTGCATGATCTCATAAAGCTGCGACCAAACAGAGAGCCGCAGCCAATCGGCAGGCAGAAGTGATCTGACATTTGATCCCACGGTGTCCCATTTAAACATGTCTGTAAATCCCTGCAATGATGCTGGAGGCACATAGGAAAGACCCTGATTATCCTTTGAGAGTACAATGTGCAACCGGTCCATCACAAATGTTCACCCACAATGCCAGCTTTTCTCATTCCTCCTTCCTAAAGGGATAGAAAGCAGGTGATTTCCCTTAGTGCTCCTTCCACTTATACCATCTTTGTCTCTTCCTCCAGTAGATTACTCTCTACTTCCGTTTCCCAGTTTTTCATCTGATTTTTTGAAGACACCGTTTTTCGGCTGCTCTCTCTTCCTGCGGCCCTCTGTACTATAAATACCAGACAGAGCTTACACTCCTAATGCCACACAGAGTGCTTATCCCTCTGTCGCTCTCTCTCCCGCCCTCTCTTTCTTCGTGGTTATCACGTCTAATCTCTCATCAGGTCCAGTTGGACAGAGCTCCCTCCTCCGTGTGTTCTCTTCTTCCTGTTTTGCAGTTTTCTGAGCCTAGTTTTCCTTCTCTTTCATTCATTTCATTTTTTAATTTGTGTTACTCACTCTCTCTTCCTCTTCATGGTGGCACTCTGAGGCTGGCACAGCTCGTGTCCTCTTCTCCTCACTCTCTCCCTCCCTCACGCGCTACTTCTGTTCTTCCCCATTTGTCTTTCCACATGAACAACGAGCTCAATCCAAGGGATTCTGGGAAACCGGGGATGACGCTTCCCATTTTAAACTGAACATGGGAATGGGAAAAGGATGAGAGCCAGGCTCATATTCGGTCTCTGTATAATCCATGAAATTAGCTGATCTTCCCTCCAGGCAGCCCACTTCATCCGATTAGTCCGATATTAAATTTGGTTTCCTTGTGACCACAGTGTTCTAATGAGTGAAAACCTAGTTAGCACAGTAACATCTGCAATAGTGGTAGAACGATAAGGGTTTATTTAAATGGCTGATGCTGATGTCTAGAGACCACAGATTTTGGTGAAAAAATAGATGGTTAATGGTATATATAGAGAGAGAGAAAGAGAGAGAGAGTGCAAGATAGATAGATAGACAGATATCTGTATTATATTATAATATTTATACGTTATTTTATTTATACATATATTTTATACGACATTTTTTTACGACAAAAAACTTTTATTCAACAAACATTTATTAAATTGATCAAAAGTGACACAGTAAAGACATCTGTTACAAAAGGTTTTAATTTCCAGAATGCGTTTTTTTAAAGCTTTCTATTTTTTCAAAGAACCTTGAAAAATCTATATATTAAGGTTTTCAACATTGATAATAGGAAATGTTTTTTTGGGCAGCAAATCAGCATATTAGAATGATTTCTGAAGGATCATGTAACACTGAAGACTGGAGTAATGATGTTAAAAATTCAGCTTTACCATTACAGGAATAAATTACATTTTAAAATGAATTCAAACAGAAAATAGTTATTTTAAATCGTAAAAATATTTTACAATATTACTGTTTTGACTGTATTTTTAATCAAATAAATGCAGACATGGTGAGGAAAAGAAGCTTCTTAAAAAAAAAATCTAAGCGACCCAAAAATGCCAAATATCATCTGATATTTGGCCACCAATCTGGAGGACATACTTTTCCATTTACAATACCATTAGTCATTTACAGCTTGTGTTCCAAGAATATCCAAGATATTTTTGCTTGTATTTATTTAGTATGCAAGTCTGTACTTAGTTTATACCTAGTTTGGTTAAAATTCTAAAACAGCATTAGGAGTTGAAAAAAGCCCATCACAAACACATGCTGTTTGTACTGAATATTTAATGTCATCTGGCAGAGGAAGTGAAAGCCAAATGTTCCACTCAGGACAATTCTCAGGGATAAAGAGGTGCTGGGATTGTAACAGTAAGCCTCTGCAGGAGGAGCCAAAGCACTAAGACCCATTAAAACAAAGTCTATTAGTCTTGAGGTGTTGTAGCGCAATTCAGACAAGCATTAACCTAAGAGGACACTGGGATTGATGGATAACAGTGGGCAGAACTCTGCATGGAGTTTGTTTTGGATTTGTGTTCCAAATAAATCACCCAGACTTGAGGTTTACCACAACTGTATTGATGCATAACTGACTACAACAGCAAGGACAAAAGGTGGTTGCCAGTGCAAACTAAACACAGACAGACACATACAAAAGCCAATAACGGAATGTGCCCAACCCCGGCGCTTTACCCACACCCATGTTCTGCTAAACTTCCTGCTGTTGCTAATAATAACCTCTGTGGAGCAGTGTTGCATCTCTTTCTCTTTTCAATCCTTCCACCACACGCAGGCAACGACCGCTAGCATATACACTAGAGAAACAGACCTTGTGTGACCCAGCGCTTGCTCACCCTCATACACATATGCATGGGTGCAAATCATCCAAAAGAACAGCCTCCCTCTCCACTCAGACATTTCAACAGCTCAGGCCACATGAGAGTTACATAAGTCACAGTCTGTCTGACAGACAAACAGATTTGGGCACTTCTACAATCTCTGCTCTAAGGTTCTCATGATGCCTTAATCACATCTTACGGTATAATACCAGCTAAATATCACACATTCATCATGTTGTTGGATGAGTTGTTCTTTATATAGAATGAGGTGGGTATTCTGGTTATATTCTGTGATAACAGTATAATTCTTTACAGTTTACCATGATGCACTGATATCTTTCTGGTCGATAAGTCAATAATTATTTTAATGTTGTGGAATAACCTGATAATTAGTAATACAACATTTCTAAATAGATTTGACTAAATAAATTAAATAAAATACTACAACCTAAAATCACTTTTTAAAATGTTACAAGTAAATTTAGGCATCACAAAATTATAATGTGCAGAATAAAAATATGGATATTAATTTGGAGATTTGCTAAAGATTACATTTAACAGTGTTATTAAATTAAATACACAAAACACAATGTTTGCCATATATCAAATATGAACCGAAACATACCGTTCAAAGTTTGGGGTCACTAAGATTGATTTATTTATTTAATTTTATATTGATCTATTTTTTATGATGGTAATATGGATATTAATTCAATTTATCAATCATGACAAGTAAATATATAATGTTACTTCAACTAAATGTTGTTATTTTGAACTTTTTATTCAGCAAAGAATCCTGATAAAAATGCATCACTGTTTCCACATTATTAAGCAGCACAACTGTTTTCAACATTGATAATAATAAGAGTTGGTTCTTAACCAAATCAGCATATTAGAATGATTTCTGAAGGATCATGTGACACTGAAGACTGGAGTAATGATACTGAAAATTGATACTGGTAATGATACCAAACTTTTAAAATAGTGCTGAGAGAAGAAAAGAGTAATACTAATATTACTAATAGTACAAATACATTGTGCATCCCTAATACAACACCAAACATTTACAATACTACTGTTCAAAGAATTCTATGGTGCCGCCAGTGGTACTGAGATACGTATGTGGCACTGGTACACCATGTCACACTACTGTGTCCAACCCGCATGGGAACACAACCCCGCATCGTCCCCATTTGACTTGATCCTTCCTGACTGACAGCAATCACCAATAATGCTCACCAGGACATTCAACATTACCCAGGGCAACCTCTGTCCTTCACCCAAAGCTCTACAGTCAAAGTCTAACTAGCCACATGGGTGCAAAACACAAATCCCTATCACACATGCTCAGACTGCTGTCATATTTACAACAGTATTCCTGTATGAAATGTGGCACATGACAGTGAGCTGATCACATAAATTAGTGCAGTGACAGTTTAACGCTGTGTGAGGCTCATGACTATCAGTACTGTGCGAGAACGTAAAATAACATGCTGTTCTTTGACATGCTGCCAAGTTTATTGCAGTACAGAGCAGGCAGCACAAATATAAAAGAACCTTAGAAGTCAACAACAACAACAAAAATACATTTTTAAAGGTTTGCTTCAATCTTTTTTGATTATAACAACTTCTAATGAAATAAACTACATTGAGTACAGGAACTCAATATGCATAAACCAATTAAGTTAAGTTGATTACACACACACACACACACAAAAATGTTGTTCCAGCTAATTTCAACATAATTGAGTGATGGCGCTGGAACCAATTCATCTTATCTGTTGTAACTCAAATACTGAATTGACAGCTAACATAGTACATGCTAAATTATGTAAATTTGATGAAAAAGTTAGATATCACTAATCACTGGCTTTTGCACAGTCATTGCTTATGCAACTATGGTAACCACAAAAACTTCAACATAACAGAAACTCTTAAAAATGTCACTGAAGACTAACAGGTCTTTCCTTGTACTAAAGTCTAGTCTTTAGTTTTATCAGATTTAAAGCTGTGACATAGACAAATAATTCCCTCAATGCTAATAATGCTGGGTTCTTTGGGAAGCTGAACAAGGTCATCTTTCCCTCACAACCTTTGGACACATTGTTGATTTTGTGGTCAAGAAACAAAAAGACAAATCCTTTTTGAGCAAGTCCTATGCAGCGCTGCCAACGACTTCCGTAACCAGAATGATTGATTGGTGTGTCATTGATTGGCGTGCTCTTGCTATGGTTGATGTGTGCACACGCATGCAGGAGAAGTGCCTATAAAAGGAATTTCAACCTTATTGATGTCACACAGGGCCAAACGCAAAAAAAAAAAAAAAACTTTCCGAAAATTATATGAACCCTGAAGGAGTGTATTTGGCACAGAAACACTCTGTCATACGTCCAACTTTCAACTCAAAGCTTTTTTGTTTTTTTGAAACTATGGTCATGTTTAGCATGAGAATCCAACTATTTAGCAGTGTAAATAAGTCAGAATGCATGAAATAGCATTAGACATCCCCTTTAATGAACTACAACTTAAAAAACCAATTAATGCAGAAATTTCAACAATATTAAGCTGATGTAATAAATAATCTTTGCAACTTGAAAGGGTTAAATAAATCAATAAATTAGATTTTTTTTTTATCCACACATTTAAGTTGTCTCCTGAATTTCTTTTTAGACTTCATGTCAACATGCTCTACAAGCATTAATGTAATAGGAAGAGGCGGAGCCCAAAAAAGGAAACAAGAAGCCAGGAGATTCCCTACCGGAGTGAGTGACAGACAGCTAAAGCGACAGGGAAAGACACATGCATTACCAAGAAGAACAGCTCTCCTGGCGTTCCGGCGTCTACGGCACAGCCACACTCCAGTTGCCGTCAGAAGGTGAGCTGCCACAAAGAGCACTGGCAAGAAGACTTCTGGATAAAAAGGGTCCATAACTTGATCTCGAACTCAATCACGTCAAATCAAAACTTAATTTTACAATTCTTGTCCACTATAATCGGCATAGCTTGGATCCCTCCTTTAGCATCGTTTCTTTCCTCTTCTCCAATTTCAGACGTTAATCTGCACTTCGGAAATGAACAAAACGTTTTACTTTTCTCTCAACTTCACCTACTTTGAAAAAGTAACTGCTGAAACTAATCATCTAACTCAGTCTCCCTCTGTCTCAACTCCCTCCTCTCTCTCTGACACGCTTACTCTGAATTCCTTTCCTCTGAAACAAGCAGCATGCTTTTAGCTATCGCTCCATGAGCCGTTAGAAACCCAACATGAGCAAAGAAACAGAAAAACTAAAATGAGCAACCAGGTTTCTCTTCTCTACATCTGCCCACATAGCTGGCAGCTTATGCTTCCTGTACGAGACAGTGCATCTACATTGGCGTGTGTTCATGCGACGTGGATGTGTGTGTTTATGCGTGTGTATCTCTGTTGCTATGAGTAAGCGCTGTCATCTCTTCCATATTTACATGAGACCTTCTACGGAGAGCATCCTCTGCGAGCGGCGCACTTGTCTGAGGGGGAAGAGGCAAATAGTGTTGACGGGTGTGTGACCGCCGACCCCGTGATCTCATTTGGGGCGAGCTGCATTCACCAAATGTGCGAATGACATGACAACTGTGGATGATGTTACATAGTTGTTCTGGCATCAGCAGACTTGATCTGCCCGTACTGAATGCTGTATGTGATTATGCAGTGATGCAGCATGACTAGGCACAGTCAAGGCACCTGGGGGTCTTACTGTTAGAGCCTTTGACTGTAAATGGAAGTATTTTAGCTGACCTTACACTCAGCACAGATGGTGCTATGACTCCAACTGCATGTCATTTTGGGTGTGCATGAAGCTATCAGTGGAATCGTTGTGGTTTTGAGGAGACAGGTGGGTACATTAGCACGCTGACTAACTGGAACGTGTCATAAGAGGTCGTGTGATCATATGGGGGACATCCAATCATATTTTACCAGTGGTATAATTCTGTCCAATCTCATTTGTCACCCATCGTCTCCACATTCTCTGCTGTCGTATCATGTATTTAAAACAAAATGAAAAGGGGAAACACAAGAGAGAAGGGGACTTTACAAAAAGAACGTTCATAGCGTGACAAGAAGAGATAAAAAAAGAAAGTGTTTGAGGGCATGTGTGCTAAAAAAAATGAGTAACAACTGCAAATCTGTAGCAGCAGTGTTAAACCACATAGGCTCTGGCTGGTAACAAGCGTGACAACAAGACCTATATTAAAATGAAAAAGAAATATAAATCTGAAAGACTTAAGGTCCCCAGTGAAAACTAAATCTACTTAAATGTATTTGAAATATATTTATTTCAAGCTAAGCATACTGCAAATACATTTACATATTTATGTACTCAATAAAAATACCCTGCAATTTTAGTATTGTAAATTGGTATACTTAAGGTCTGCTAAATTGGAACATCTAATTTTGTACTTAATGCACTTTAACTGTGCAGAAGTAGTGCTGAAGTCAGGGGCGGTTCTAGACCCTTTTTAGGTGGCCTTCAGCCCCCCTATTTGTCATCTCAGCCCCCCTAAAACTATAATCAGCTATCTGAACGATCAGGCCAGTGCTGCTTCCTCAAGAAAGTTTATCATTCTCGCTCGTTTATCGAGCTCAATGTGGTACTCACGCCCGGTGATGGATCGTTTCTGTGCACGCATATATTTGAAAGAAGCGCACACACACTGAGAGGCACTGCATGGACAGCGCAGAAAGTACTGAATCGCAGCCTGGTCTCATGAAAATGCATTTCAAAGGCACGATTTTCTGATTCTATTTGGCGTGCTTATGAGACGCACCTTCCCCACACCCCTAAACCTAACCATTGCGTCTCATAAGCACGCCAAAGTTAGTTTCTGCATATAAATAGCACACCAAATAGAAACAAAAAATCATGCCATTGAAATGTACTTTCATGAGATTGGGTAATTTACTTTCGCATCTTCTGGAACAAATAAGCAAATACACACATATATTGTGTCACAATGGCTGTCTTGACAAGTATCCAAGTTTATTTAAGACGTAATCACAATCAGTTAAATAAACATAAACAGTTAAGAAAATATTGTATGTGTGTCAGTATAACGGATCCATACATTTCTTATATTAGGCTTAGGCTTAATGTTAATCCAACAACAAAAGAAAAACATGAGAATCACTCACTGCTCTTAACTAAGTAACTTCTGTAAATTTAATAGGTAATTGTGTCAGTTTACTTCATACAGTAATACAGTTTTCATAAGCACAGTAAAATAGGGGAGAGTGGGGACGGTTGCAACATGGCTTATTTCTTCAATCAGGAATGAGCTACAGTGATGATATTCATACTGCTCATGCTAAATCAGCCCCCCATCCTTCCTTGATGAAATCAGGCACATGTGATCATTCCTTTTACAAAAAATAATTTTCATGGTAAAAAAGTATTTTTTTTAATCATCAGATTTTTTTGTCATACTGTCTAAGTTGTTTGTGTGAAGCATTGTAAAAAACATATGATTTATATCTGTGTTTTCTTAGCTTCTAATAGGCATAGCTAGCATGTGTCAAAGATATTGTGTCAAGCTATTATACCAAGTTTTATCATGGCTATCAAGGGTAGGGACATGTTGTTGCAACCGTCCCAACATGCTGTCCCTTACCACAACATTGATACACTTGGTTAACTGCTAGTTGGTCAAACTAGTTCTTAAGACAGTGACTAAGTTCATGCAACTGGCCTTAGTTCAGTAACCTTTCACAGATGTTAACAGAAGTAGGCTATTATTAAATTTTAGTGTCTTGATTCTGATTAAATTAATATTTTGTAGTTCAAATGTATTGTAATAATTAACCAAGACAAGGTTGTTACATGTTACTTGAATTTTTTTTCCCCATTTACTATTCTTTGTTTTTATACAGCCAATTTAACTTATTAAAGACCATGTCTATGCACAAATAAAATAAAGAAACTGCAAAATGATATTTAAGAATGGTTTTAATTACATTTTAATGAATGTTGCAACTGCCCCTGTGGACTGTTGCAACCGTCCCCTGTTGTGGGGTCAGTTACAACATTTGTCTATTCAAGTATAAATTGTGTGTATATAATATGTGCACGTGTTACATCAATGTGGGTGAGTAGCCAACTGATGTGGCTTTACTGTATTAAAATTCTGGCTTTCTAATGCAAACAGTCTCTGAAAAACTAAAGGTAATTTGTATCGTTGTATCTAATGGTCTCTCTAAGGGCTAAGCCCCCCTAAAGATGAAATCCTAGAACCGCCCCTGGCTGAAGTCCAACTAAAGATCTGCTGAAATATCTTCGATTGTGCTAAAGTGGAACTATTACAAGTAAACTTCAGGTACACTTTAAATATCTTGCATTTAAAGACTGATATGATTCAAAGATCATACAATCCTCATCAATAGTGACATTAAAACACATTTTGGGCTAAATATTAAGAAATGTAGGCTACATTGTGCACAAGTAGTACTACAAATAAAGTTTAATTATAATATTTATATCAGAAGTCTCAAGCAATATGTCAATAAATGTATTATTAATAGATTTGAACTAGCTATACCTAGTATGAAATAAATGCATTTTAAATATATTACTTTTTTACTAGGGTTGCGTCCCAATTTGCATACTTTTGCACTATTTAAACCGTTTTTTAAAAAAGTGTGATTAGAGTGTTCACACTGAAAATTTCACAAAACCCCAAAAAAACAAAAACAAAAAAAAAAAACGGTGCACTTTATGTACTTGATGTACTTGATTAACCAGGAAAAAAAAACAAAGTGTGGAATATGTAAATATGTAATAATAAATATGGCTTTATAGTGGACTATATACACTGTAAAAAATACAAAAAAAAAAAAAAAGTTGAGCCAACTTAAAATTAAGGCAACCAGCTTCAGCAGATTTTTGAGTTCTCAACTTCTTGTTTTAAGTTTATACAACAAAAAGTTGAGAATCTCCTACAAAAATTAGTTGAGAGAACTCAAAAATCTGCTGAAGCTGGTTGCCTTAAAATTTTAAGTTGGCTCAAATTTTTTTTTTTTTTTTTTTTTTTTTACAGTGTATATAGTCCACTATAAAGCCATATTTATTATTACATATTTACTATTTTCATGGCACTATTTTCGGAATTACAAACAGTTTTGAGCAGATTATAGCAAAAAAATTTACCCTTTAAAGCTTAAATTAATAGGTGAAAAATATAATTTTTTTGTTCTTTAGATTTTTGGTTCAAATACGACCCAGGCATGTTGTGTGTGAGATTCAACCCAAAACACAGACAGTGATACACAAAAGAAACACACACTTCAATACAGCAACATGGTCTCTCTGTGAATGTGGTGTAGGGCAGCTGAGATTTTGATTCTGCCCAGAGCAAAGGTCAAAAGAATACTAAGAAAATGACAGAAGCAGATGCATGGAAAGCCCAGGTCATAAGATGACGGGTGTTCCTGAAGGTCCGGTTCAAATGCTACTGGGTATACAGAAGAAACACAATGAAGTCTGTTTGCACAGTGCATAGTGCACATCTACAGGACAAACAGTATGTGACGCATGACATCACAGGTAAGCTGTAGGAAAAGGCGTTTCCCCTGAGGGATAGGCACAGATAACGTGGAGAGACAGAGAGGAGAACATGGAGATCTCTTGCAAATTTAAATATGAAATTTAACGAGGAAGCTGACAAGGTCACCCTAACGTCTAAACCCCCCACCCAAATGTAACCAAAAACATAATTTGGTGTTCTTGCACTACAATATGCCCTCACCATTTCAGCCTAGTGTTCCTTCTCCAAATCAAACACAAGGTCACAGGAAATATGCTGACCGCAAACAAACAAAGGCAGGGCGTAGGGAGACAGGCGGAAAAATACCACTGTGATAAAGCACATGAACAACATGGCTCAAAAAAGAGAGTTTTGTCACAGACAGCATTATTTTCTGGTAAGATCACTAGTTTATCAGTCATTTCCTCCACCTGAGTCCACAACCCGTTAAGGGGCCATTCACACAGAATGCTTTGAAAAACGTGAGATGTGGGCAGTGGAATGAGGAAAAGAAGGTATCGAGATCTGTTTTTTACAATTTGATTTTGAACTTATTTTAACTGAAGTGCAAAAGATGCAAATGCAATAGTCAAACACGTCTATCTGGCATGTGTTTATATATATAAAAAAAAATGGATAAGTAGCACAACGGAATGGAAAAACACCTTCTTTGTGAACGACCCCTTAGAATAAGTTGTACATCTCAGCTAGAGTCTAAAAGACTTCAAAGACAAATGTGGGCTAGTTACAAGCCATCATATGGTTTTGGAAATCTTAGAATATAGTGAATAAATCTTCTTTTATGATACTTCTATAGTGCACTTTTTTCTCATTTTAGGAGCTTGACAGCTGTGGTAAGAAAAAAGAAACGTGGGTTTGGATCTTTATTTCTGGTCGATTTTGGTGTAATTTCCCAAACATGAAAGCAGTCTTGCTTGTGGATAATTAAAGTACATAACCCTCTAAATACACACAATAATAAAAACTAATAAATAAATGAAAAAAAAAAAAAGTGAATTAAAAATAATGTTCTCATAATGCTGACTGAGAGTTCCCTGTAATACTAAGAAATAATGATAGGGGGCAGTGTGGTAACAGTCATAGGATGTGAATAGCACGGCTCAACTCCCTCATTATTAAGCCAAAGGCTGCACTGCCACTTATAATGCCAACAACAGTCACACAAGACGTAACATGACTGTTCTCAACTCAGATCTGTTGCTTTTCACACGCCTGATAATGATGATAGACGTCAGTAATGTGCCAGACATGGCACAGGTGAAGCAACACAGAAACTCACATGATGAGAGGCAGGTATCATGATGAAACTGCTGAACTTTGAAAGAACAGGAAAAACCACAAGACTACTCATTTGGAATTTAAAGAGATAGGCCTAATTCAAGTTACACACCTACAAGATGAAGACAATAATAGGATTTTGAAGTCTTTTTAGTCTAAATGAAGTTCTTGAAACTCACTGGTGTGCTGCAGAGTAACAGGTAGAGTGTGCTTGTTTTGACAAGGTGAATGGGCAGCACTCAGCACGTGTAACCCATCCCTGCTTAAATATGCCTGAAGGTGCCATTAAAAGATTACATCAAACTGAGCTGCAGACTGACTTCAGACAAGGGCTGATCTGAGGAGTCAGCACACATGCTTCCACACAAACAAATACAACTGACACGGTACAGAGGCAAAGCATAACACAGGCTTGCTTGAGACCATCTACACAAATACTTTGTGCAGACGGTTTGAGTATACTCTAAATATTACATGAATGAACCGCCCCTGTAGAACCTTTACAGAGACAGTTATGAGCTGAAGACATGACGCTCTATAATACATCCCCCAAAAAAGTATTGGGTTTATTCATGCTTAAAGATGATTATTTAGTAAAAATGATAAATGAGAAAATAATTTGAAAATCCCAGTGTGACCACCAGGTGGACCATGCAGTGCTGGTGCTGACAGATACAAAGTGAGCTCATGCCAGGATTGGGCCTCTTAGACAAATGTGAATGGACCAACATAAATAAACCTACCTAACTACCCCAGCGTCAGTTTGAGGGGTCACGCTTTCATTAACTGTCAACTCAAAGTTCGTCTTTAAAGTTCATCTGCCATGAAGTCAGTGAACCTAACGTGACGAGCTGAGTGTTTGTGTGTTAGTGTGTGGACACTGACACCATGGCTGCGTCAGAGCCAATGGCTGAGCTGCCTGGACTCAGTTCAATGCAGTTTAAAAGGTCCTTTTTATTGAGCCACTTTGCCACTGCAGCCAGGAAGTGGAGCACAAAGTCATTAGGCAAGCACAGAGAAGACTGTCCATACGCTAGGAATGAAGTGGGGAAAAAAAGAAAAGATTTACTCTCACACATCTGTGGTGAAAGAGCGCAAGTCTCTCATCCCTCTTTCACCCAGGAGCCAAACCTCCTGAGCTGACGACAGGCTTACTTAATCACAGGTTAACAGTGGGAAAAGAATGGAAGAGGGGGAGTGGGGGAGGGGATGTGGAGAGAGAGAAGGTCGTGAGAGAGACAAATTTCAAGAAGTCGTCGTGGATGGGAAAGGACAGAGACCAGGGAAAGAAAGAAAGACAGAAAAGATAAAAAGAAGGGGTGGAATGTAGGAGGATACACAAATACAAGACTTAAAGAAAGAACGTTACCATCACCTCCAATTTCCCCCGGCTCCTGTCATCACCACGGTAACCCATAAATTAGGTACCGACCTTGCCCTCTGTCAGCCACTTGACCCTTCATAAAAGACCTCTATTTCCCTGTGAGGGACCCAAATGAGACATTGACCAAAGTCCAGTTGATGCATCTTTTCCAGTGGTGGGAACTTGGGAAAGTTGACAATCACTGACGCTTAACTTTGTCAGAATGTTTTCAACAGTCAGAATGACACGGTCTTGCTTTCTGCAACTTTATTCAATTATCACAAGTACCACGACGCATGCGCATGTTACATGGACTATTTTAACGATGTCCTTACTACGTTTCTGGGCCTGGGAACATTTCAGTTGCATTGTTCTCTATGGAGGCTCTTACAGGTTTGGAATGACATGAGGGTGAGTAATTAATGACAGAATTTTTATTTTGGGTGAACTAACCCTTTAAAAAATTGCTTTAAAGTTGAATTCAGTTCAATTATTCTGTTTTTTCAGTGATCATTGCAGTCAAGATCATTCAGAGACTTGTGGCTATTCCCAAATGGAATGTGGTGCTTGAGACAGGTTTCACTGGGATGTGGAATGGTGTAGAGCGGGAAGCATTTAGCATGAAGTGATTCACAGCTGAGGTTTGTGTGTGCTCAGTGCAGCCAGTCACGCACTGTACCATGGGAAAGGGCCACCAAGAGTGTCCACTTCAACAAGAAGAAAGGCCTTGTGTCCATTAGTTTCAGTTTGTCTGTGTGTATGATGTAAGTCATGCTCATTGGGTTCCATTAGAATGGACAAAACCATTCAAAGTTGTCGGATTTTCCTGAAAAGAAAAGTCTTATTGGTAAGGAGGTCTAAATGTTGTCAAACAGTAATGCAGGTTTTCTTAAATCGAAAACGCATTAAATGACCAGTCGCCTTGTTAATGAGTCTGACCGCAGCTGCTTCATTAAGGAAAGGTAATCCGTTTTTAACGAGCCACTCTAGGCCTGGAGCCCAAGCCTTGCTGAGAAGGACTGGATCCTTGAGAGCTTCGGCTTGTTTGAAGTTCACCACAATGCCTAACTATAAAGGACAGGAGAGATAGAGGGCAAAAAGGGGAAAAGACGAAGATTATAGAAGCTAAGAACAAGGGAAGCGGTTCTAGAGTGTTTTAATTGTATGTGCTGTCAGCATTAAAATGAAATAATCCATTATGAAAAGTTCTGGTGAAAAAATATTTAACTGGGATGAGGAGAAAATGGTGAGAAGAAAGAGAATTAAGTGAGATATTGGGGCCATGAGAGGGAAACTGAATGAGAGAAGCATGGGGCCTCAACATCCATTCATCTGATCAACAGGCCCCAACCAGTACAGAAGAAACAAACAAATATCCATGAATGTAAGAACTCTCTCTCACACACACAGACAGAGAAAGACATGTTTACAAGCAATGGTTTAGCAGGCATAAGGTTAGGGAAATCCACAAGGAATCACCACTATTGAGCTCTCTTATGCGGCACAACTTCCTGGTTTAAACGTTCACTATCAATCACTTTTGCCTTCTCTCCATTTTTACACAAGCAAACAAAATTAACCTACTGCAAAGTATATCTGCATCGATTTACTGGGATGGTTCAGCTCAAGTGATAAAATCTTTCCCACATTGCTGCAAGAAGAGTGTGTAAAGCAGCAATGTAACAGAAATAGTGACATATGTCTTTTGACATACTGATGAGTGAAACTGATTATCGAAAAAAAGGCGGATATTTGTTTTATACATTGGTTATTGATTTTTGATTGAATTTGTAGTCGACTGTAGCAGACTAAATGATTGGAGATGTCCTGCATGCGTCACCAGAGAGAAGTCTGACGTTTCACCGGAAGATGAAGTTTGATATGAGAAACATATGCTCAAATGCATTTAGAAAATGGACAATGATACCTTACAATGCTGCCGAGGTTTTGGAACAGCACAAGTATTATCATTCCCAAGATAAAGCTGCTATCCATAGCAATAATTCTACTTGACAAGAAAGGGAAGGATGATGGATTGGTGATGGATGATCATCTGTCTTTTGCTCCTCCTCAAATGAAAGGTGCTTACTATCAAGATTCACTTCTCTATCTTTGTTAATCAATGGCTGAGTGATGCCACTAAGCTCTGACTCATTCACTACAATCCTGGTGAAGGCGCAATGCGTGTCATTTTTGCTCATACTTAAGGTTAGGGGTTTTTCTTAAGTTAAAATTGCTCAAGACACCTTAGCAACACATAGTTGTGGCAGTGAGTTTCAAGAAAATAAAATGTACTATTAAATGATTTGATAAGTCAACTGCCAAGAAAATGTAATGCTGAAGGTAATAACAAAGCAGTGAGAACTAATCAATCACCCACCATAACGGAAGCCTGAGCAATAAGTTGCAGTTCACTGCAGATCAGTAATAAACATATGCTGGTATCAGTTGATAGCTTTATAAGTGGTTTAGTTTGAGATACAAAGAGCAAACGTCAAGGTGGAGAACCAACATACAGGAACAGAATACAACTGTGTAAGCCAGAAGGTCAAAGGTGTTGTTAACATGTTTTTATTGACATGTTTTTATTGATTTTTATTGACTGATATGAAATTAGCTTCTCTGAAGGATTATTAAATACATCAGCCACATGCAAGATAACGTACATCAGGTGACCTTTTAAAATTATTATATTGGGTCAATTTAAGCAAAACTGCATTCAGCTGAACTGAATTATGATTAGGAAAAATACGCACTACAGTCAATATGGAATATCAAAGCACCAAAAACACATGCAACAAGCCTAAATCTTCTCAAAACCAACCAAGAAGAACTGATCTATAATTCACAAAAATAAATCTAAAAACAACAAAGACTGGTCTGAAAAGGAAATGACAGGTTTCGAAACCAAAGCCTCTGAGCTGAAACATGGGAGGACTGGCGGAAAGACAAAACGTTCGCGTGAGGAGTCTCTATCAGTAATGCCTCGTTTGAGTCAGTAGGGGAGGAACAGAGTTGCACTATGAAGATGAGCAAGGCTCAGGGGACTGCTGGGAACTCCAACACACAACACAAACACACCCATATGCATATCACAAGACTGGAACAATAGATCTTCGCACCACAATCTCTACAGCCATAATTACCCTCCAACTATACTCTGTGATTATGGAGTCAGCAAGCAGTAACTTAACTTGCTTGTACAACCTTAAGAGAGAGCAGCTTACCACTATATGGTAAGATTATTATATAGTAGAGTGGGGCAGTATACTAGTGTGGCACTAAAAAGCCATATCAAAAATGATTTTATATCTGATTCATGTAACATTGTGCTGCTATCCAGAGCAATTCAGCAGTTAAGACTGTGTAATATGAAGTGTAAAAAAATTCACTGACACATTAAACTAATAATCTCACAATGAGACAGTTTCATTCTGTAATTTATACACTATTGAAACTTTTGCGTCCGCCCAAGAAACTATTGATCTCAATTAGATTAATTCATGTGCATCCATGCTCGTTTTCTTTGTTGTAAGATGAAGAAGTGACGCAACCAGAAACTGCAATGCGTAAGCTCGCAAAAAGTTTCTTGTGCGAAAGTCTGTGTATTTTTTTTATTTTATAGCCTCTGTAGTTTTCTATTTGAATACATTTTAAAATGTAATTTATTCCATTGATGGCAAAGCTGAATTTTCAGCATCCATAATTAGAGCCTTCAGTGTCACATGATCTTTCAGAAATCATTCTAATATGCTGATTTGATGCTCAAGAAACATTTACTATTAGTATAAATCGCCAAAAACAGTTGTGATGCTTAATATTTTTGAAAACTGTGACACATCCTTTTCAGGATTCTTTGATGAATAAATATGTTCAAAAGAACAATTTATTTGAAATACATTATATATTACGTGACATTACAAATGTCTCCGTTGACCAATTTAATGTGCCTTTGCTGAAAAGTATTTATTTCTTTAAAAAAATCATAATGACCCCAAACTTTTGAACGGTAGTGTACATAAATCAATATTCTGCAAAGTTAAAAGTGATGTTCATGTGTACACAAATTAACTGCTGAACCAAACAATATTGGATGGCCTGAGGATGAGTAAATTAACAGCAGATTTTCATTTTTGGGTGAACTATTGGTTTAATCCCAAATTATTGACACCAAATCTATTAAATCATTTCATCAGCCACCTGAAGTTGTTTAATTGTTGCCTTAGTTCTAGAGACTGGTGCCCTACCTAAGCCAAAATGTGGTAACGATCCACCCTAATTACACAGTGAGTCAATGGATACACAGAGAAGGTAATGAAATACACACTTTAAAAGAGATCAACTTTAACAACAGCAATAAGAGAGGACAGCAGAATGAGCGAAATGTACAGTTAAGCCGAATTTAGGACATGCCCACAGAGGGCATGACAGGACCGTGTAATAACGACTTCATCTTTTCACTAGCAGTGTTTTTGCTGTTTTGAAGTTGGTTTCTCATCTGGGTCTGCCACACCCAGCTGGTACACAGGAGATATGCAGAGTGCTTATCTCTGTCACTGCCTCAGCCTGCATGCACTGGCATACTATTCCTTTCGCGCCTTCTGTGCATCTCCACTAGGACTGCAACGACAATAGTTTACAAGGCAAATAATAATCAACAGTTTCATTATGATTATTCAGTGCTTTGCATACAGACAACCTCCACCACAGTGGTTGCTTTAAAATGGTGAAAACAGATTAAAAAGCCATTAAATGTAACTGACATCAAACTAGAGCATGCAGATACATGTCAAATGAAACCAGAGTGGGAGCAAAATCTTATGGATCAAAACCAAATGTGTTGTTAAACATCAAATTTAATCTGTGTTTTATATACATAATTAAAACCTATCATTTGTGGGAACAATCTGCAATGCATGGTAATTATTTATATTATCCATATGAATATTTCAGTTAAGCAAATAAATAATCTGCATTTAAATCAATTAATTACATCTCAGACACACACACACGTTTACTTAGCTATCCAAATGGGGACATTCCATAGGCATAATGGTTTTTATACTGTACAAACCGTATTTTCTATTGCCCTACACAGAGCACTCTGGGCCAGAGGGGTTTACTTGAAACAGCCAGGAAGCCTGCAATTAAAGCCAGTGCTTTCTGTAGCTTCAGCATGTGTGACAGACTTACACGAGACAGTAGAAATACTACGGAATACTAAGGGGGAGCAGCATGTGATATGAGGTCATGTTCTAACCGAATCAAAAATGTTACAAGGTGACCCAAATAGACGGCCTATGGTAAAAGGCAAAAGGAAGGTGAAAGCGATGCTCGGTCTGTTAACTTTTAACACACTCTAATGTAGGCACTTATTGTTGAATGACAATTTTAAACAGACGGAAACAGTTTTGCTTTCAGAAATAGGTCAATGATAAATAAGAGTGTCCACTGTCCATGATAGAGAAAAGGAAACATTTTTTAAAAAGTCTAATTTATTTTATGAATTATACTATTGCCTATGGATTACTGATTCATATACAGTATATATCACAGGACATTACCCTGATATATATACAAGAAAGAAATAGCATGCAAATTAAAAAAAAAGATGTGGATTAATCATTTATAATAAACACTGCAGTATTCTATAAAAAAAAAAAAAATGATTCAACAATTTTTATTTAATGGTGACTTTAAGTGAGAAAACGAAAACATGCTCATCATATGTCAACAGCATTTTTTAATGTATTTCCGAATAATAGAAATTACGAAAGCATCACAAAGAGCATCATATCACTGACCCAAATCCAATTCCCTGTATCCACCTGATTTCAAACTGACCTGTCTTTTTCACATCCTCAAAGATCTCACACATTCCTATTCATCAAACACTGTGTCAAAGCTTTCTGTAGTGTGTGAGTGCCTAAGGCTCATGTTGACATTTAAGGAGCATCTTTACAAAGCTTTGCAGTATGTAATAAATCATATGTTTGCACAGATGGGAAGTTGGATGGTGCAAAGCTATTATTCTCTGCCAGCTGTCTGACTGTACATGTGAGAGGTGGGTCGTGTATTTGATGAATAAATTCCAAGTATGAACTCAAGTGAAGAATGTGATCTGTTTTTAGACCTTGGAGAAGCCCAAAAGGCACCACAGCAAAGACCTCAGCGAGTTAGAGAATGGACCGTCTGCAGCTTGGTGGTGAGCTTGCAGAGTCTGAGCCAGGGTAGAGGGGGATTGAGACTAATCAGGGTTAGGTGGATTATAGTTCTGGGGGAGACAGCACAGCAAGTCAAGCCACAGTGACCAGATTTCAAGAGACAAACACTAGCCGTCGCATATATACCTGCTGTTCTAATCTACACACATTCATCTACCATCTGTCTTCAAATACAGTCCACGGGCTCCAACCAACCTGAAACATCATCTACGACAACAACGTACCACAGCTATACCTTGCCTAATTCTACTACACGCTTAAAAATAAATGGTATTTGTTGGCATCTATGGTTCTATGAATAATAATCTTTAACATACACAAAACATTTCCTTTGCACAAAAGGTTCTTTAGAGTGGAAGAATGTTCTTAACACTAAGTAAAAATGGTTCTTTTAAGAACTGTTCACTAGAAGTTTTTTGTGGAACACAAACTGGTTCTTCTATGGCTTAAACCCCCTTTTTGGAACCTATATTTTAAGGGTGAATACCATTTAACAGAGTACACATTGCTATCTTTAATGGCCTCAGTATATGGCTTTTACTGATTCCAACTATGCTGTAGTATCCTCAAACATAATCTTCTTGAAGCTTAACCTGATAAAACTATTCTTTCGGTGAGTTAAGTTTCATACAATGACCTTTCTCAACATAATATTGGGATTTACCTTGTAAAAGACCTGGCAGGCCTTAGACAATAGCGTTACTGTCTAGGTATTACTAGGGTCCAACCCCACCCACCCCGTTGTGCTCCATATGGTCAACACACTTGCAGTTGATTCCATCCACTAACAGCCTGTGCAAATGTCGGCCCCATGATCTGGGATTGAATTACAAAGGAAATAAATACCATACTATCTTCAATTAACAATATAACAAATGGAAGGTGACTCTTTGGCACCGTCTGCAGGAAGCCTAGGTTGTCTTCATTCAAGACAATGGGTGTCATTTGAAGGTTCAAACAGATGGGTGCTGATATCCAGGCAAACCAATAAGAAGTCACATGGCTGTCAAGTGATCACAGCAAGAGACAGTCTGAATGAAGGTGAACTAATCCCTTTTAACCAAATTATGACCAATCAGCACAGCTGGAGAGGAATACACCCTACCTGTTCAAAACACAAACAACACACTCATACACATGTATAAACTCAGCCACTAAGCCATTATTGTGGGCAGGATTATCAGAAGAACGACACCAACTTTTGACACACGCAAAGCATCAATTACCAAAACAACCTCAAATGTCATGGCTCAAAACCACTAATAACTGGTGAATGACTCAAAGATACCATAGCAACATATTTGAATGCCTTGGAGTGCCTAAGGGAAGGTGAAAGGCGTGAGTTTACTTTGATGTTAATCTCAATAGCTTTGAGTCACACATTGGTGCATTTGCTAAAACCCAATTGCGACCCTAGTTTTTCAATATGACTACAAATCTCCATTTATTGAAAGACTATAGTTCTTAAGTATCTGCATGTACATGGTTACTACAGAGCTAATGTACAACAGCCGACCTCTTCATTTGAATCCTGACTGCAGTTTACCATTGACTGAGCTCTTATCACGCTCCTGAGGCCAGTCACAAACACACAGGATTTCAACTTACGGAGTGTCAGTGTGAGCTATCTTTACAAACAACTGTAATAAACGCAAAGACTTAGAGTATACGTTATGTGGGATATTTTATACAAGGCAAAAGACCAGCAGTGACAAAATAAATTGAATGAAACCAACCTTTCTTTTCCTCGAGGTCCTGGAGATACTGTCGGTATGATGCCGAGGCGCTCATTTCGCCACAGCAAAAGAGAAAACAAACCTAAAGGAACTACAGAGAGGGACTCTAAGGGCAGAAATGGAAGGTTTCAAACTGAAAGGAACCGAGAGGTTGTTCCAAGTTTGTTTAAAAGGCAAAGAAGCAGGAGAGGCCAATATGAAAAGCTAAAGGCTCCATGGAATCCAGCAAGTCACCAATCCAAAGCCAGCAGGGAAATCCATTCGCTCACTTCCCTGTTCTTTTCTCTCGCATGTTTTTCTTTGAGTTAACCGCTGAAGTTTGCTCTCAAGTCACTGTGTGTGTGTGCCAGTCGGCTGCCTGGTAGCTATGAGAGAGCAGCGTGTTTTAGAGCCGGATAGAGGAACTGTACTTTGACCACAAGACAGGTGATGTCATTGCCAGAGCTCGAGCATGTGTTGCTCTCCCTGTGTGACTCAGGCTCCGTGTGTATAAATCGCTAAGGAAATTTTTGTATCAATAAGCTGGGCTGTGTGTTGAACAAACAAATCCTATCTCTATTTCATGGTAGTCATTATGTCCTCTGGCTTTATCAATATATGAGAGAGCATATCTAGGACCCGCACTGAATAATTTAATTCAAGAGTGTAAAATGCGAGAATAACACTTCTAACATTTTTAATAAATAAGGTACGTTTAAAACTGAACTCCTTTGAAAGAGCTTTCTCTCATTCTTCATCCACAAAACTGGTTATGTAACAACTAACTACAGTCCCTTTAGTCACTTTTTATCTTGGTAGAAGGTAAATAAGATAGTGAAAGATCTGACAGCCTGAGCTTTCACCTTCTGTCTGGAGTTCAATAGTTAAAAAAAGATTTAATATGTCACTCCAAAACAACAACACTTTTACTTGAGGCCTAATCTACAAAAGAAAAAAGTGTGGCCTTTGAAGGTATCCGCTTGCCTTGTAATCTGTGAACTTTCAACAAAAACATAACACAGCTATTCCAGACACAACAAACTGTAAAAGTCAAAGACTTCACAGCCAAAACATCTTGACATTTTCACAACACACGGTTTTAAAAAGCACTCTTGCACAACCAGCAGTCACTAATACCCGTGAGAATGAAAATCTCATGTAGTATTTAAAAGACTGACTGCAATTAGCAGTGATTAGCTAAAAGGACTGAGAAAAACATTGCACTACTCATCATGTAATCAAAGAGAGCTTGGATGCAAATAAACAGCCCAAGGAGGAGTGCAATGAAGAGAGCAAATATAAAGTGTAACTCCACAATACATAGTACTGAATAAGAGGTTTGTCATTACATATTTAAGTCAGCATGAAATGAAAATTCACCCTATTTTTTAAATTTGTTGTAGCTATTATTGTGAATGATTCATCCACGTACTATATGCTACATTTTTATTTTTCTGTCTTTTAATAAAGTTTAATTTAATGTTTAACGGGGTCATATGATGTTGCTAAAAAGAACATTATTTTGTGTATTTGGTGTAATGCAATGTGTGTACGTGGTTCAAAAAACACATTTTCCACATACTGTACATTATTGTTTCTCCTCTAAGCTCCGCCTTTCTGAAGCTCATCGTTCTGAGAAGTGAGGTGTGCTCTGATTGGCCAGCTATCCAGTGTGTTGTGTTTGGCCGAGTACCTCAAGTGTGTGATGGACATGTTACGCCGCTTACCATGTTGTGATACCATGTCCCAGAGCGACGAGACTAAAACAATAAAACACACTATAAATGAGGCATTTGTTGCATTCAGTGAGGACATAATTACTGATTATAATGACTCATACGGTCTTTTTACGTGTTGTGCCGCGCCACGTAACATAACACCATGTCTGCATTTGTGATCGTAGAAACGCCAAACAAGCACTACTCTACACTGCTCAAAACTCACATTTGAATAGTCAGTAGCAAATTCTATAAATACTGAATCGTACTTACAGGCTGTGAGTCAGAAGCACCAGACTGTCCTTGCAACGTTGGAATTGCCTCACTTTATAGTGTTCACATCACAGTCATTTATAGTGTTCACACTGTAGGCTACTCTCACCCAGGTTCAGGAAACAGTCCTCCGTAAAATGTGCTGCACACACTCTAATTTTTGCGTTGTACTGTTCTGGAACAGTGTTGTAAATATAACTTAAAGGGATAGTTCACCCAAAAATTAAAATTCTGTCATCATTTACTCAGCCTCAAGTAGTTCCAAATCTGTATGAATTTCTTTGTTCTGCTGAACACAAAGAAAGATATTTTGAAGAAAGTTTGTAACCAGGCTATTTTGGGGCACCATTGACTTACATAGCAGGAAAAAAAAAATGCTATGGAAGTCAACGGTGCCCCAGAACTGTTCTGTTTCCCACATTCTTCAGAATATCTTTCTTTGTATTCAGCAGAACAAAGACATTCATACTAGGGCTGAGCGGTATATCGAGTTTGTACGATATATCGATATATTCTTTATAAGCGATACGATATGAGGCAATACCGTTTATATCGATATACTGTACAGTAGTTTGAAAACGAGCGCATCTGAAAATACAGTGGAGGACACAGACTGAGCTACTGTGGAGAAAGTGCATAATACAATTTGTTCTAAACACGTGACAAACTTTATATGAAGGGCTTTAAAAAAATTTGTAAGATATAGAAGCCTATAGTTTAGTTTCAGTTTAAAACGGCTCTGACAGAAAGGCTGCGTGTGCCGCTGACAGAGACTCGCGCTGTTAATGTGTTTGAGATGTGCTGTTTTCCTAAATGCATAACTTACATTTCACAGGTATATTCTCCATCTGTAAATGTCAGAAAGCCATGGAAATATTTCCATTTTGCTATCAGAAGTGCATGAGCCTTCTGCTTTGTGGTTCTACGCTAAACTCCAGACCTCATTGAACGAGCGCCACCGTGCGCAATGCGCACCAAACAGACAGAGCGCAACGAAATAGGAGCGCAATAATTCTGACTAAAATATACATTTTGCTGAAAGATTTGTAGTTGGACAATAAATGTGTCATATGTAGAATTTTAAACCTCCAAGTAAGTGTATTTGTATGATAGCACTAACTGTAAAGTGACTGTAATGGGGTAATCAAAACAGCCTTTTTACTCAATTAGTCTGTTCCTTTTTTATTATTTTCATTTTTAGTTTAGTAAATTTAACTTCTGCTTTAAAAGCATTATTTTTGTTTTCAGATTGCAATGTTACAATGCTAGAATCTAATTTTAACCCTTTTTTAACATAATATATGGTTGAATTCACTTTATTTGTTTATTTGTTTAATCCAAATACAAAAGTGTAGAAAATACCGAGATATATACCGTATACCGCAAATCAGCCAAAAAATACTGAGATATGAATTTTTGCTCATATCGCCCAGCCCTAATTCATACAGGTTTGGAACTACTTGAGGGTGAGTAAATGATGACAATTTTCATTTTTGGGTGAACTATCCCTTTAACCACTGATTACTAGTTGTGTACTCATTTGGAAGGCCAAACAAAGTACTTTTGCTTTCACAACGAAACGAACAGCGTCTCCACGACATGGCGGCGGCAACAACAATACTACAGTGAGAATAAAAGTTACGCTTTCTTTCATTGTGTATACATTTGGGCAGTGTTATGCAAATCTTCCCACACCGTGACGTAGACATGTGGGGGCGCGTTTGAATGAGCCGTTTTAGAAAGGCGTGCAGAGTCTCAACTTTTATAAAGAATATCTCTTTGAGCTTGAGACTTTAATCTTTGCAACTTTACAGATCTTATATATACGCACAAACAGCTTGTAACACTCCAAAGACAAAGGAAAACATGAAATCGCAGCATATGACCCCTTAGTGAATTTCTGCATATGTCTCCAGACTTCTCTCTGGAGGACTTCACCATTAAACCTCACCTCTTTCTTACAACCGACTGCAAGCTCACATTCATTTTAAGTGCAACACCCACATCTCAAAATCCAATCAACAACTGATCAACAACAACACCAGGTATGTTTCAAGTCACAATATGGAAGAAAAGATCTTTCACTACTACTGTTTCATTGCAACTAGCGTATTATAGGACATTTTCTTAAGTCTTCAAGGAATGCTCTAATTCCCACTAAAAATAATTTCAAATCACCCCATTAATTTCTAAAAAAACTAATAACAAATAAATTTACAGCAACACACTGAAAATCGAGGCCTAGAGGGCAAATGTCAGAATAAACATTACAATGCATGTTCCTAAAGTATAGCCACAAGGTTTATATATATATATATATATATATATATATATATATATATATATATTGTAGCATCTGCTTAAGCTCA
>JAFVLL020041310.1:0-44265 GCA_021397915.2 Tor tambroides | reverse complement strand
CCCATTATGCTTTGGTTGAACCCCCTGCATACAAATCAATTTATTTCATGTCTTTCAGAGTTCATTGACTGAGCAGACAAGCCATGAAAGAGCTCTTAGGAGAATATTCACTGTCTGGGAAATATACTAGCATTGTTTAGAGGCAAAGTGCTACTTTACATTCTGAATACAGAGTGTAAACATTTGAAGCGGACAACATCTACATGCATGTATTGACATCTATATGCAGCAGATGAATGTGTTTGTGAGGACTTGCCCTTGAGCATTTCTTTGTTATGGACAAACATGACATTTTCTTTCCTTCATTAATAAGTGCGCCATCTTTTCTCTCACTTCCTGTGTGCTCTCACCCTGACCCTGCTGCTTCTTCTGCCACTTATTAAAGTGGGGGAAAAAAACAGTTCTTCTGAATATAACTTGGCTCCATAAAGGCTATAAATTAGTGATGTAGATGTACACTTTCCCTGTCCCCAAAAGTGGTGCTCCCCCATGCATGAGCTATTAGAGGAAGATGTGAGCGCAGTCTGGCCCGAGGCTGACGGATACCACTGAATGACGTGGAGATCGATGGCCGAATGCTGAAACGTGTCACGGAGAAAAATTTATCACGGATTCTAGTATGAGGACTGATACATATCGCTCTGCATTTCAATGAGCCGCTCAGAGGCCAGTAGGTCCTCCACCGCAGCGACACTGAGACTGACAGACTCCCCCGAACATTTCAGATGACCTTCAACCTGTCAGAGAGGCGCGTCAACGATAGCGCGCAAAGACAATGCTTTAGCTTCCATTTTCAGTGGATGTTTATCTGTGGAGCAGCAGTAAATTCTGCGACGTCTCACCTTGCGCTAAGCAAAAACAATTATTCCTGGAAAGCGGGAAGGAAGGAGGAGATTTAGACACACTGACAGACTAAAGAGATTTGGCGTGGCTCTGTAAACTAAGAACAGCATGCATAAACCGTAGCGGGTTGCGTGAAAAACGAAACGAAAGAGGTTCTTTCAACCTCTTGCGCGCACACAAACACACTCGTATGCTGACACAAACAAACATACTAGCTTATAGGGGGTGCTTTGTCTTCAGCTGCACCAATAATCTCATCAAACACGCTTTCTGTCTGCTTTTCTGTTTTTTCCTCTCTCTCTCTCTCTCTTTCCCAAATAAACACATCACATAGACAAAGCCCATTTTGTGAGCTACTTCCTGAATTCATTACAGATTCGCTCGGAAAAAGGCCAAGCAACATTGTTGCAGAACCTATGTGAGGGATGAGGCCTTCTGCCACATTCTGCCTTAACGAGAATAATTAGACAAGTAATGCTTGGTAAACTTGTCTGCCAAACCAGTGAACCATGGGGAAACCAAACCAGCCAGGCTTCATAATAGAGTATTTTGTCCTCGGTCTCCAAGGTGCATCATTTCACATGCAATACATTAGTTGTAAATGACTGCAAGTCGGTTCAAGTCTATAATTGAGAGATGATCACAGATTCCTGTGACACGTAGCAAACTGGGTCTGCCAGGGTTTTGACTGAGAGACTGCTGGAAGAAGAATCTGCTGCTGTGTTTTTAACAAGTATGCTGGCTCATTGAAATTCCCTATTATAATACTTGAAGGTACACTTGGTCTTATTCACTAATAAGCAAGTACTCTTGTGTTTCTTGAACTATGGCCACTTTTGGCTCTGTGGACTCTTCAAAAACAATCTCTCTTAAAGATGCTTTTCACACTCTAACTAGTAATTTGACTACTACCAATGTCTAACTGGGGACACGCATCACAAAGTAATGTTCCCATCTTTGTGTGATATCTCAAATTAAGTGTTACATCTAATGGAATTCTGTGATGGAAATTACATTTTTTTGGAATAAAATGGCTAGCTTGGTGTGTATCCAAAATGCACAAAATTACATTTTTACATTTCTTGAAAAAGTTTGATTGAATGCAAAATAAAATATTGCTCCCAAAACAATATTTACCCTGGTTTTTCTTTGTTTTTTTATGCTACACATCTCATATTTTTGGCTTTGTTGTCTACTTGGCAAAACAAGTAAAGTCATTTTACAAACAAAAAACTTTATCAACCTGATCAATCTTTTTTACACAATAAGTACTGACACATTTCAATATGTTTTAGCTATTCCAGTTTTAAACGTGATAATTGTTATTTTTATAATGGATTCTCATATTTTATAGTCAGAAGTCTGGGTCTGGGACAAGAAAATTTGTTAGAATAAAATATAAAAATTAAAAGATGATGAAATGTTTCTAATGGTCATTGCACACTGAGTCCGACATTTTCGCACATTAAAAAATAAATACGACCTCACGTTGTCTCAATCACGTTTACAAACTCTTCCTCCGAAACTTTCGCCCGTCATAAAAAATTCGGACCAGGTTCATGCGTTTTCACATCCGTAGCAAGCATTTTGATAGGAAAGGAGGACGAATACGAAACAAAACAACAACAACGAAACGACGCATATGAAAATTTCGGACTCAGTGTGCAAGGACCTTAAGACTTGAAGTTTTGACAAAAATCAGTCCCTGAGACAAAAATGTACCAGAAAATTGACCCATTTATATGAGCCAGATTCACAACAGGAGCATATACGAACATACATTGGGTCTTACTCTCATTCTAATGTTGATAACTCTAAATGAGGGTGTGCATGCCTATATTTATGTGGTAATTATCATAGTACATGCCCAACATATAAGGAGTGCAAACATATGCTTACTCTCTCTAAAACCACACTCACATCAGAGAGCATGATTATATAAACCCTTTTATATAAACCCATAGATTGATCTATAATGCATATCATTTTTGTTACACCAAAATAAGTAAGAAATAACTAATAACTAATAGACTCTTAATAAAAAATTAAGAGGCTCTCTTAATTATTCAATTTCTAGTACAAACACACAAAAACAATTTAATCTCAACACATTCCATGTTTCTAAGGAAACTGGTTTTTGCATATGTGTGGATTCTATTGGTTGTAAATTTGATTGGATTAAACATAATTTACTTGTAAAAGTAAAGCTACTGTCACGCAAACAAATACATGCGCACACACGATCAGCAAATGAAACCTGCTGTCTGTCTATATCCAGTTATGGAAATAAGACGCACGAAACATAGTGTGCTGGAATTAAATCCGACAGCACTGATGAGGACGTCATTGCCTTATTCCTGTGAACCCAGCTCAGACTGCAGATGAGCTTCATAAATACCCTTGTGGCCTTACAACTGCCGCCCCCTCCCTAGTCCACATGCTCATTAAAGACCTCCACTACACCCGTTGAGCTTCAAATTCGTGACTTTCACCTAACATAACCACACAGCCAAAGAAAATTAGGTGACAGTTCAGAGTGAGGAGAAAGAGAGATGAAGAGATCAAAGACAACAACAGATGGAGAAATACAGAAATAATGTATAGCAACTAGGGATGAGTCACGATGCTTTACATGTCATCCAATGATAAACTAGCAGAAACGTAATGCCAACAAGTTGATCTAGGTTTCTACGCCTTTAATATTGTGAAAACTATTTTAAATGGCAACTGCTGAGATATTAAGATGGCTGCCAGTCAGTGAGGAGGAAGTGCAGAGAGAGTGAGAAAAAGAGACACATACAAACTGTCATAACGTGGCAAAATTCCCAAAGGATGCAGTGTGAGGGGGCGCTATTAATGAACGTGTGGGCTGAGTAGGACTCTTAATTTAGATCAGGAGTGAAGGTGAGAGTGTGGTGTCGAACATGTCGTCAGAAACGGGCAGGAGGCCGCTCAGCCTGGCGTAAAGCACTTGAAATGTGAGTGAAATATTTCTCATCACCACAAACCATGTTAATCCGGTGGATCAGCGCTCATCTGCCCCCCACTTTGGGGATGGCTAAGCACTTCAGCTGGCAACATTGTAATTCTCTTTGAGATGTCACAATGGACCCACTGAGCTCAGTGACGTGTTTCGGCTTTAATTCAGCAGGATAAATCTAGAAAACTTTTCTTTTCTCTTTTAATGTACATTGTTTAATCCAGACTGCACTGGATCACTGTATTGTCTGTTTTATTACATCATTATTATTTTTTTTTTTTAATTCATAGACAAATGAGGAACATCACAAGAAATTTATCATAAGAGTTGACGATATTTGCATTTCATAACAGCAATTTACGCTAGAGCACAGAAGCTATAGGAGAAAAAAGCAGAGAAAGCGAGAACAAAGAGGAATATAAAGATGTTATTGAATGTGCCTCTGTTCAAGGCTGTGTTTTAGTTAAGTGCTCACATAAGAGGTCTCTTTTCAATTCATTTTTTTTTTTAAATTAAATGCTATTTATTTAAATTTTATTAAAAATAAAATTCTTGAAAACAAGTCGTCACTGCATTATTATGAAGTTCCTCTCCAAAAATAGTTACATCCCAGGATTACTGAAACATTTAATTTATAAAATAAATCAAAAGCCGTACAAATTATTTTATGAGGGATATCGTTTCCATTACAAGAGTGAGTGTGATTGTGTTCTCCTTTTATTTGTTAGAAAGCTAGCTAGTTTACTGGATGAATGAGTCCGTAATCTTATTTAATGTTGTGTGAGAAATGCTACAGTAATTGTGAAATTAAATTGTTTAGTAGTGTTGACAAGAATTAACTGCACTGTATAAATGGTTATACTGCTTTCAACTCTGCTGCCTTTACAAACAAATTCATATACAGCTGCTGAGGGAATGACAGTAAATTTGGCACCTTCTTCTTCTGACTGCAGCAATCCATCTCTCTTAATTTTTCCCCTTTTGCACAGCAAAGTACTTTTTCATTTGCTGTTTGAGCAAAAGGAAATGCTGCACTTACATTTGCCGTTCTCCTTTTTTACCTTTATATCAGTTACCCTGCTGTTGTTTACTTTCATTGCAAACCTAGAAATACAAAAAGGGTCCATGCAGGGAGCTACTAAGACGCCTAAAGGAATAATTGACCCAAAAAAATAAAATTTTGTCATTATTTACTCAGCCCCAGGTTGTATGCTGCAATATATTTTTTTTATTCCTGTAGAACACAAAAGCAGAATATCTGAAATAGCATAGCTTTCTAAGAGGAACAGATCTAGTTTTTGTCATTATTTACATGTTCGAAAGGTTAGAGTTAATAATACAGTTAAAACAGTAATATTATGAAATATTATTACAATTAAAAATGAGTTTCTATTTTAAATATCCTTGAAAATATATATTCTTCTAATGGCAAAGCTGATTTTTCAGCAGTCATTACTCCAGTCTTCAGTCTTCATACTAACATGCTGATTTGATACTGGAGAAACTTTTCATATTATCATCAATGTTGAAAAAACCTGTGCTGCTAAATCATTTTTTTTGGAAACCATGATACATATTTCTTAAGGATCTCTGATGAACAGAAAGTTGAGGGACAACATTTATTTAAAAATAGATATATTCTGAAACATTGTATTAATTTAACACATCCTTACTAAATGAAAGTATTGATTTCTCTTAAAAAATTCTGCACCATTTTTGAATCTGAACATGATCACAAATGAGATTTCAGAGCTTCAGGGCAGAGGAAGCTGATGAATGAATAATTTAAATGATAATTTTTGTGTAAACTCTCCTTTAACCAGATCATTTCACCCTTGGGGCAGCAGCAAATGATGACATTTGAGCCTGGCTCTGGCTTTGAAGGTGGGGTGCCATTCAATGACCCTCTCGAGTCACATAACAAGCGCCTTCTCACACTGGGGCCACAGCTGGACTCCTCCTGGACCTCCTTGTGGGAATACGTTTCACCAGAGGATGCATGGTTTTCAGAGCAGGAGGGGTTAAACGGTGGATGCAGACCTGCCTCTCTGTTTCATAAAAATGGATTCCGTCATGTACGCCTGGATTCGTGGCAGCTGGCATGGCTTACACTGGCCTCAACTCCAAGGCCACAGGCTTAATCTTCGATCCCTATTATTCATTTTTCTTTTTCTGTCTCCCTCTCTGTCTTTCATAACCTACCACCCCCTCACTTTTCACTCACAATTCTCATTTTCTCTCTTTTTGGTGTGGCTGTAGCCTCTGTGGTCATCTGGCCAGTAGTGATGCCCAGTCAGATGACTTGCTCCAGTCTGCAGTACTGATTATAGAGGAAGATAAAGGAGGAAGTGACAGACAAAGACAAATATAAGAGAATCCGGACCAAGGAGGTCTATAATATCTGGAGAAACTATCTGTTAGTATTCCCATTTATCTGACAATTGCTCGGTCAGCACAGAACCCCCTGGAAGCATGCAATTTGAAATCTGCCATCTTCGCCCGTGGGAGATTTTTGAGCAAATCACATGAGCTGCAAATGCCATGTGATTAATCACTCTGGAGCTGAAGGAGAATGACATCAGGACATGCTAATTAGCCGGTGGGCACACAAATGCACATACAGTCCCAAACTCTTACTATGATGCTGACTATGATTTTTTAAATATATAATATAATATAATATGTTTATGACTATCATAAGCAGAAGGGGAAAAGTAAATATAGTCGTATAATGATATAAATAAAAAGTAATATGAAAAAGTACACAGTTTATTTCTTTGTTTAATATAATATTCAATTAACAGCATTTAGTAGAAATAAGAATCTTATGTAACATTATAAATGTCTTTACTGTCACTTTTTATCAATTGATCAATGAAAAATGAGGCCTTGCTGATTAAAAGCATTAATTTATGGGGGGTTTTTATCTCAATGACCCGATTTTTTTAATTGTAGTGTATCACTGTTTCCACAAAAATATCAAGCAGAAAAACAGTTCTTAACACTAATAATAACAACATGAAATGTTTCTGCGCTATCAAAATCTAAAAGTGTAAAAATTGTAACAATATTTCACAATATTACATTTTTATTTTATCATTGCACCCTTGATGAGGATAAGAGACTTCTTTTAAAAACATTAAGAAAACAATTACACACTAAATAAATAGAGAATTAAGTGGCTTGAAAAAAGCTTTTTCAGCAACAAAGCTAATTCTGAATAGCCAGGGAAAAATGTTTTTCGAGTCTAGACAGTTTAATCACAGCATCTACCATCTGAAGCTAACAGGCCCGTGCTAACCAGCCAAACATTGACCGCTTTGGCTCAGACAGTTATGGCAAATGGGAGTTTAGCAACAAAGCACGTGTTCTCTCGTGCCCGTTCGCAGGACCCCACAGCTGTGTAGCCGAGCTGACATTTTTAAACAGGTTGCTTTTCATAACCCGTCACAGCTCAATCCTCCAGCTGACAACAGACCCACGCTCTCTCGCAGATGGAAAGAATAGGCTCCAAAAAGAGCAGTGGGAGGAAAAGAAGGAGAGAATGATATAGGGGGATGGGAATAAGAACATGGCACCACACGCCATTACTGTCTGTCCTCCTCATTATCTTGTGATTGTCTGTGGTTGCGTGGGGTGTTCTTTTGAATCTGAATTGGAAACACTTTTGTCAGCTACTGTTTGAGTTTAGTCTTGCACAAGGGCTGCAGACACATCCTCCTCACTACAGCTAGAGAGCAGCAGTTCGTCTACAGAGAACTCACTCTGTGTTAAGTGTACTCGACAAGACATATGCTGTGAAATTAGAGAGAAAGTCAATAATTTTCTTTTATTGGACTCCCAAGCACACCGTGAGTACACTGTGTACCCCATAAAATGTACTTTTTAACACAGCACCGTGGAGTGTACAAAAAAGTGGTCTCCAGCGTTGAACCCAATACTCTTCCTTTCAATTTGCCAAATGGACACAATAATTACCCTTCTTAACTCACCCACCGCATGAGACACATAATTGTCTGAATCTCTTATTAAAACGACAAACAAATATAACAAGCTCAAGCGCAGAAAACAGCGTACGGCGGATTCTCTCCAGATTTGATCAAAATCTCATATTTCATGCCAGGTCTGACCTCTGTTGCGACACTGAACTGTGCAACTTCCTGCCATATGTAATAGCATACTGGACAAGTTCCTTATTGATTTGGATGCTTAAATGGGGTTAAGAGTAACTGGGACCGTGCATGAAAATGAAATGAAATTACACACATGTATCTGTGATGCAATATTTAATAAGCAAACGTTGTGGTATTTATATGTGCTGTGGGACAAGCCTGCACTCGTCCAGATCCTAAGCTGACACTGTATGTATAATCATAAAGAATGTTTCTTTTATATCAAAGCTGCATAAAACTCATTCGTTCTGATTGCGGACGCCCACATAATTACAAAGACTCGTGTAGTGATGTGTGCATCATTCCATCACCCCAATGAACCTCAAGCTCACAACGCGATAATCGTTAATTAACAGTGACGCCATTATCTATTGCAAGCCAAGACTGTCATCTAACATTTCATGTTTTGTTTGAGGTACCGTAATCATTTGAAATTGCTCCACGGAAATGATTTGAAAGAGTGAGAGATCTCATTTGGGGAGAAAATGACTCTTAATTTTCCCCCTCAGTCCAGCTATTCACTTTGTCAGTGCCACTCCGACGGCCTGTGCATGGTAACAATGTCAGAAACTATTCCGCCTTGTCTCTGCCAGCTTTGAAGCTCTCTGTGAGTTGCGAGCCCTAAATGCTATATGCTATTTCCACTCCCAAAAGTCTTTTCTTTCAAAGAGACTATTAATTCCAGAAAAGCTCTTTGGTCACCAACTGTGCATGTTCTAAAAGAGGGTAAAATATTCATGCTGTTCAATCATAAATATATATATATGGTGTATAAATATATTTATATATGCATTCACAGAAACTTTATTCTCATTTTCTGTGTGGGTCTTCAAAAAGACGAAGACTATTCCTCCAAAGCCATGGAAATCTAAAGCGGCCTCATTTGTCAGCAGAACTGGTTGCCCATGGTGCACAAGGAATACCAAAGCGCTATATGGGTTTCATTTCGTGCTCTGGCGGAATACCCTTGGTTCTTGGAAATATTTAAATGTGTGGGTAGTCGGCACAGACTAATAAGGTGGATATGGGAGGGACAACAACGGCTTAAATCAAAGATCCACAGTGTGGAAGAGCTTTACTCCAGGGGTTGAATGTGGTAGATAAATAAAGTAAAGCACAGGGCATCTGTGAAAACTCGTGTCAATAAAAAGAAAGTGCATTTCTTTTGCGTCTACATGGCAGATTGTCTGTGCTTAATAAAAGACACAGAATGTCTACACAAATGTTTATTGCTTTTAAATACAGCTGTAATCAGTCTAAGCTAATTGCGATTGTGTTAGACGGCTCAGAGACGCTAATTCACAGCACAGCTGTATAATTTAATAGGCTTGACCCATGGGTCATCGCTGCCAAGCGGATCTCTTGTTGTCACGTACGAACGCGGAGGATCCCACTCCTATAGGACTCCAACCAGTGGAGCTCATTATCAGAAATGGGCATCAACTATCATTCTCCAACACTGCAGGGCCTAAGGGGAAATAACACTGTTTGATCCCACTGTCATTATCATCTATCCCCACTCCCACACCCTGACTCTTTTTCTTCATCAAGTCAGACTTTTCACACCCTCCCCCCGCCCCACGGCAGCCATTACAGCATTTGGTCCTCCCATGTCAGGATGAGTAAGATTCTCTGACTCTGTACCAGTTCTACCCCTGAATTTCACATCAGCTGAAAGTCTGTTTCAGCTAAGAGTCTGAATGCACTGAAAAAGATGTCAAATAACTTACATTTTCATATAGCTAAATTATCAGACTTAAATTAAGTTAAAAATCAAGCAAATAATGGCTTTTGTCAGATCACTAAATAAATGGAACATATGTACATATATAGATCAATATATTAAAAAATTTATGAAAAATGCATGAAAATATTAATTAGCACAACTGTTTTCAACGCTGATAATAAAACACCAAATCAGTATATTAGTGACACTGAAGACCAGAGTAATTGCTGCTGAAAATGCAGCGTTCCCATTATAGGAATAAATAAAAATGTATTTTAAAATAATTTATCAAAATATAATAATAGTACATTAAAATAGTGAACGTTATATTAAATTCACAATATTACAGTTTTTTCCTGTTTTTTGATAAAATACATAATTTTATATGCAGCCTTTGTATGCTTAATAGACATCTTTCACAAAAAAAATTATAATTTAATAAATGTACTAAATTCTTAGATCACTAATATGCCCATTCAAATATTTAAACACACTGAAATTAAAGCCATTATTCACCAAAAATCTTGCTTTAACAGCTGTGGTGGTGAAGAGCAGCTTGGACATTCTGCAATAAATATTCCCTTTGTGTTCCACAAAAGAAAGAAAGTCATACAGGTTTTAAAAAGACACAAAGGGTGAGTAGATAATGGCAGAATCTTCATTTTTGGGTGAACTATCTTTATAAAGCACACTTTACAGTGTGTCTGGGAGCAAGTTTTAGTTTTAATGGGAATGAAACCGACCGACTGCAAGAGACGCAGGCAAATGAAGCCAGTCAATGCTGGATGTGCTCAGTATTTGTTAATGAGATGGGGCTTGCAGCACAGCGTAGAAATCCACCCCCTACAGATGGAATGCACCACGCTCGAGGGAGCAGGCTATTGCTAATTAGCATTACACAAGGGCCAAATAAATACATGTTCTCAGAAATAAAGTGATGAAACCTTGAACATTAATGAATTACAGCTCTCATCTGAAATGTTCCGATATCACCGATATTACAAAGCCTGACATGAAAGAATCTCAAACACATTCACGAAACAACACCTGAAGCTGAATATGAAAGGTGAGGAAATTTAATTGAAAACTAGCTGACAATTGTCCTAATAACCAACCCTTTTGCTGCGTGGGTTAGCATGTTAGCTATGCATGTTGTCTGCCGATTTTCTTATCTTACCGAGAACATGAGGAAGGGGGAGAACACTAGTTCTGTTTTTCTATCTGATGGCATACAGCAAGCTTCGCCTGACACACCTCAGGAGTCAGTGCGGTTTTTGAGACACACATACACAAACCTGCGTGTCCATATAAGCACATTTGTCATGTCTTTTGCAAGGCAGAGCTCGTGACAGCTTCGCCACACTCCACCCATGATCAGAGTCGCAACAATTCAGGCACATCTGCTTATCCAAGCACACCTAAGACGCTGTCAAGCAGTTACGCATTTCAAAGCTGCCCACAGCACATTGACAATACCGTCAGCTAGCCACTTTAATTGAATGTGGGTGATACATATGACGAATGTGGGCTGCTTGCCTCCGTGCATGTGTATATATGTATGAGTGTGTTTGTGTGGGTGGGAAAGTCAGATAAGATCTGCTTCCGTCAGTACTTCTCTGGTGGAAATGTCATCATTAGTCACACGTGGATAGTCAATGGTCAGACAGTTAAGGCCGCTGATATGCACAATTATTGAGGAAACCTATTAAATTAATTAATACAAAGTATTCTTTTGAGTTGGATCTTTTCAATGAATAGGTTCACAAACCTGTTGACAAATAGTAATTCTCAAATTAACAATTTACTGACTCACTGAACTGAGAAAAATATCTTTCAGTCTTAGAACAAGCAACTACTCACTCGCAGCCATTTCTTTTGGACGCGTTTGAGTCTTGTTAACGGCTCACATTTTTCTGAGCTGGTTCATTGAAACAAAACATTCAAAAGAGTCAGATCACAGAAATGTGTTGTATTTCCCATCCGTACTGAATGCTCAGTGGCGCATTTGGTGTTGCCCACTACATCAGGGGTAAGTAATCTGGCCGAGTTCCATCAGGCCTCCATTTCCCTGGTGTTTCCTCCCCTGACGTTTGAGAAACAGAAGGCTCAGCTGTGTTGTCCCCTCTTCGGTTATGATGAAGAATAGACACTCCATCAGTGTAAAATGAAGAGATGATGGTGAGTGCCAACTTACACGCCAGGCAACATGTCTGCCACAGGCACTCAGGGAGCCTCAAGTCTCAACAGTCGATTTGATTTAGTCCAAAAAAAACTAAAAAATAACGCAAAATCACTTCAAAGATTTACCCCCCAGTCCTTTGGGAGCCCCTTTCCTTGCCTGCTCTTCCCACTTGATTGACAGATGAAGTCTTCTCTTTGTTGGGGTGAGTGAGACTGTCCATTCATTTAAGCGTGTCCACAGGCAAACACACACCGTGACACATTCTGATTACTTCATACTGACTATTTGGGCCTCTTGACAGAATAAGAACCAGATGAAATGGGAGAAAACTCGAGGGAGTCTCATTTTATGAAAGGCTCTAAAAAAACAGCAATATGATGAATAGATGAAAATATGAGATCTCCATCCAGACATGTCTTGAAAATACCACATCCGCTCGTTTTATTACTGCAATATGAAATAAAAAAAATAGATCTGCAGTTCCTGAAGTACTAGCCCAGCACCAGTGTGGGGAGAAAAAAAAAAGTTTCAGTTAAGATTACTTTTTAGTATGCCACAATCATTCAGCGCTTAATATAAAAAGAATAAAATGGTGCCTGATGAAACAAAAAAAATTAAATGAATTCATGACTGTTTATCTTACATTTTTTAAACTTATTTTATTTCTATCAACACATATGCACATTAAATATTTGATTATGTCTAGAGCTCACTTGATACACACACATTTGTTACAGATAATCAGATGACTTTATACAGTCTCAAAAGCAAGCCAGAAAACAGTTTCATTAAAAGATGCCTTCATACTAAAACCTGGGTGGCAAAGCAAAAGCATTTTTCTTCAGATACAGAAGGAGCTATAGATGAAAGAACAGGCCAATCACATTTCAGTATACAAATAAATGTACATGACAACCAGTCAAAATTCTGTATGCAAATATCACTGATGTCAGCACGTAAAGACTTTGAATGGCAAACATTCAACAAAGTTAAAGTTTATTTTCAAATTATTCATAATTGTTTCCTAGTAAATTGGAAACAAGCAAAGACAATAACAGTATTTCACCCAGCTGCTGCTTCTTTCATCACTTTAAAGAAATTTTGAAAAATTTCTAGACTAAGAAAACAGACCCATTTCATACTAGGCTTCCAATTATTATACTATTATTCTTTCTAATATTTTGCATTCCATGTTTTTTTTTTCAGAATATGTTGATATATTTTAATTAAGATTAAGATTCTAAAAATTCAATTGCTTTTAAGACTCTAGTGTAACTACTCTGTTGTTGTAATGTGGGGTTTGGGTTTTATTTTGATATTTTGCCTCGTTTCATGGTCCCTGTTTGTGTCATGCTTCCCTTGCCCTCATGTATTCATGCTATTGGTTCTCTTGTTCATTGTGTCATGTTCTGATTGGTTATTGTCCTGTCATGCTACTCTCAGCCCTGTCTCTCATTGGTTGGTTCTTGTCATGTGACTTGTATTGTTTGCTAAATGTAGCCATCATGTTGCAATTGTCTCTGGTCGTGTATTGATGTTGTAACCTGCTGTTGGTGAGTCTAGTTTGTTCAAGCCAAGTCAAGTCTGTTCATGCCATGTCAGGTCAGTTTCAAGTCAAGTCAGTTTCAAGTCAAGTCTGTTCAAGTCAAGTCTATTAGGTATTAAAACTAACCCTAACTTCAACAATAAATTTCTTCGAAAACAATTTATTCAAAGAAAAAAGACACAGCTAAAACTTCAGAAACGATTTAAATGAGTTTGAATTGAGTTTGCATATTAAATGGTTCAAGCTGAATTAATTGCAGAAATGTGTGGAGAATAAAAAGAACAGAAATATCAATCGCCTTGTAAGCACTGTAATTAAATAGCAATAAATTAGTGTATGTATAAGACACTGCATCTGTTCAGACAGTTCAAATGGGACTCTAAAAATAAACCTCATTTTAGCCTCTAAATGAATATTAAAGTATAGTGACATAGCTAAGGAATGTTGATTCAGATCTTTCAGCCTGCCGTTAATACTCGCTATGAGAACATTTTGAGTATATACAAATACGCAGTCTAATTCAGGGACTGCGGATTTTTCAGGAAACCATCTCCACCTTGGTGTTATAATACCTCCAGTCTCTCACTGAGATATTAAATTATGGATTGTGTGCCTGTGAAATATGACATTAAAGAGCAGCATCGACATGCTTACGGGCAGCACCCTCCTCTTGATACTGACAGTAATTGCTACTCCATAGTGTAACATGCAGCCCTACACGTGTACTTAGGCTAAACTATTCATTAAAGATGAGCAGTATTAAACATCTGAGAGTGTTCAGTTCATTGCCGTCACTGCGGTCAATCAGTGTGTGTGTGTTTATGTAAGTGAATCTTATATGCAGTATTTTTCCTTGCAGTCAAAAAATATCTCTCTGAGTGGACAAAAATGCATTATTCAGCTGTACTTTACCATATAGATACTCAAATGAGCAGTTTGCTGACATACACTGACAGACTCAACAATCCAGCCTGTAACGACACCCAGAAACACACACACACACACACACACACACACACACTCTCTCTTTTTCTTTTAAATGGCTGACTGCACTGTCATATAGATTACTACTTTAGTGTGCTGAAGGTCTACCGAGCAATTCCAGAGGTTACACCCTACAGTGACTCCATTAAACTCCAAAATTCAAAGTTACATAACCTTTTAAAGGGCCACATGCTTAAAGCATGTAAGGTTGAGTTCACTTTGAGCGATCCAGCTAGACCAAAACAACAGGGCAAAAAGAATGGCTCTGATGTAACGTCACATCTAATGGCCGTGACCCATGCTGGTCGCTCTGAAACACGCTGCAGCGCATCCTGCGTTAGCGTGCAAATTCATGATTGGATTGAATAGAGGATGTAGCTACCAACACTCAATACTCTCACACGCAACTAATCTGGCAGACTAACAAGCTTTTAATTGGCCTTCTCTTTCAGATGAAATGTGTTCCCAGCCATGAAATGAAATGCTTTTAATCAGGCTAAAGGAGTTAACTTACTGTAGATTGCTCCATTATACTATCAACATCTGCATTTAACATTCTCCATGGATGTTGAACTAGACTTTAGCCAGAAGTGAATAAAGAACAAATGGCAAAATGGTGATTTTCTGAACTACAGCCTTCTGAATTCACATTGAGATTTCATTTTAGATTCTGAGGGCTCTGGTGATTTTGTGGCAATATACTTCTAAGAAAGTAATACTTTTATTCAGTAAGAATGCAATACATTGATAAAAAGGGACAGTAAAGACACTTAAATGATTTTTTGAAATAAATGCTGTTCTTTTGAACTTCCTACTTATAAAAGTATCTGCAAAAATTATGGTATTGAGGAAAATATTGAGAAGTACGATAAGAAGAAATGTCTTAATGAGAAATGTTTCTTGAGCATCAAATCAGCATATTAGAATGATTTCTGAAGGATTATGAGACACTGAAGACTGGAGTAATGATGCTGAAAATTCAGCTTTGCCAACACAGGAAGAAATGATATTGTTACATATTTAAAATATATCAAAATGGAAAAAGTTATTTTAAATTGTAATAATATTTCACAATATTCCTGTTTTTACATAACATAAGAGACTTCTGATCTTTTGGACAGTTCACATATAGGTATTATAACAAACATGGTATAATAGCTAATGTACAAAAATGTATTAGTATATGCAGGAATTAATATTAAACTAAATTGAAATATATAAAAATGCTGTTTAAAAAAAGTGTTACCAAAATGTCTTTACATTTTCTTTAAATCTACAGTTGAAAAATGAAGGAGAAATATTTACGATTCTGTGTTATTTCTAATTGTATATTTGTGACAATGTGAAATCCGTTGTTCAAAATATCAGATTTATATTCTTCCATTAAAGCACAAGTTGCTCTTTGGATCATTCTCAAATCATGCTGGAGAACATGATCATCAGGTTTTACAGAAACATATGGAGTTCATGTAGCCAGAGTGAAGCTATTTTGAATACATATACATTTTTCAGTGCAACTTATCACTAAAACTGTTATGCCGATAATAGAATTTGTAATAAAAATATTTCTATTAAATCAGAAAAAAATGGTCCCAGGCTTTTTGAGCTCTCAAATTCAACAGCTACACTGACATATTAACAAGACATGAAATACTATCCACTTTGTAGATGGTGCTCAAAAATCTACTGGAGAAAAATGTCCCTTCATCTCACAGGAAACAAAATTGCACAAACATGATTAGCTATGCAGATGATGGCAGTCAGACTGTTCACCTTGGGGTATGAAAATGGAACCTCCTGACTCATACACAATGGCTTCGCTACTGTTTCAGGATGTCAAATGTAATTTCTTGCCTCAGAAGGTCATGAATTGCAGATGTAACATTAATGTCAACTTTCAAATTCCTTTTAAATCATTTCCAGAGCTGCATCCTGTGATCTCTGTTGACACCAGAGCCCTCAGAATCTGAAGAAGGTAAGATTGTGAAGCTCATGCACCCTGACTGTTCCTTCCTGCCCCTGTGAGCTTCAACTCGATTGCTGGCAAGAGATGTGTAGGAGAGCAAAAAAGAGGTGCACATGACTCATGCTCATTCTGTGCAATCTAAAGACAGATGTGTACACACACACACGCACAATACCCGGCTGGAAGATGCCATAGCTAAACCATCCAAACACATCTATCTCTACTGAAAGCCTTTCAAAATTGCTATGCGTTCTGATGAAACCTTTTGCAAGAAACATTATAATAAAAAAAATCTATTATTTATATAAGCTCATGTGCTTTACAATATTACCTTCTTATGATTCTGAGGGCTATACATACACACACACACTGCTGTTCAAGTCTGAGGTCAGTAATATATTTTTTAATTACTTAATACTTTTTCCAGTAAGGATACATTAGATACACCCCCTCAGTTTTCTTAAACTTATTTATTTAAACCGTTAATGGATGATTAATTGGAGGAGCATGGGCGCACCGTATGCAGAGCGCATAAAGTTGTAGGCCTATTCAATTTGAGAAGATCAATCAGCGTCTGACTTAAAGCAGTGTAGCTAGCCTATCAGTAGGCTAATGCAAGAGCAATTCGCGAGCAGACGCGGGTTACGGTCATCGCAGTTTCTCCAGCGCAGCTGGCTGCACGAGCTTTGATGATGACAGCTAATTCACGATTTACCAGACTCACTCACTGTATTTCATCCCGTGCTTTAATAGGGTCACAAACTTGTTTCATGTTATATTAATGCTATAGCAGATTGTGTCATGTCTATCAAAATAAAACCGATAAAAAAGTGAATTCACACAAAAGATTGTTCTACATTGTTCCAGGGCCAGCGACAAGGGGGGCATCCCTTTCCATCCTCTCCCCCTCTTGCTGAACGTGTTCGAAAGTGAAAGTGAAATTAGAAAAAAATAGCATGCATACGAAAGCCATTGCACGCTTTCGCGAGCATCAGTAACTGCACGTAATCACAGATTGCATTAACCATCACCCCCACCCCCACCGCTCAACGGAATTTGTGCCCCCCTAGAAATTTAAATCCGCCCCCCCACCCCCGGACTGAGGTGCCCTGGCACCGGCCCTGGGTTACAATTAACAACAGAGCCCAAACATAAATTTATTTACTATTTATTTTTAAATATAATAATCAACACTCAACTTAAAAAAAAAAAAAAAAATTAAGTTAACTTCTAAATTATAAAATTTCTATTTGTTGTTGAAATATATTCATTTAAACAGTGGCTGTCATAACTTGTTTCACAACAGATTTATTTAAACAAATTAAATGGCCTAATTAAGACAATCCGTGTATCATTCGTCCTTTCCATTTTCAATTGATAAATGAAAATGAAAAAATGAAAATCTGATTGGTTTTTTTGTTATTTGATTTTGAATCAGAAACGAAAAATGAAAATTGTCTTGTTTTTCATATTTTAAAATTTCGTTTTGGATCAAAAATACAAAATTGAAAAGGGAGAAGATGGCTCGTTTGTTCGTATTTTGTTTAGTTCAACAAGCGGAAAACAGAAATTTTGGCGTGATTTCTCATGTTTCGTTTGCGCTTCACAAATCAGTTTATAGCTTGATATTTCGTTTGCACACGTGGCGGCGCTGAAACGTCCCTTTCATCTGATTGGCCAAATGGCTCCGCCTTCAGTACAGAGCTTTAAATTCTCTCAGGCAGAATAAAGTCAGTATGAATGCGGCACTGGAAATGTCACTTTAATAACAAATTGTCTGAAACCACCACTCACTGTGCTGAGTTGGGCGGGAAATATAATAATGTGAGCTATCCTATATAGGCTATAGTATGCTAACACATTATTTCTTAATTATATAGCATTGTATAATATGCATGTCCCATTGATAAATTATGTGCAAAAAATTTCTGTTCATTTGGATAAAAGTGTTCATTGTGTTCAAGTGTCATTTCGTTTTTATACTGTACCATACAGACCATAAAATGTACTGTATGCACTGTATACCACGGACACATTATTATACTATTCAGCCCAATATTGATTTTTTATTTGCACTTCACTTTTATCCAAATGAACAGAAATTTTTGCACATAATTTATCAATGGGACATGCGACTATTATACAATGCTATATAACCAAAGTAATTAGCATACTGCCAACCTATGTAGGATGACTCACATTATTATACTTTCTGCTTCTAGCGTAGGTAACAGTGAGTGGTGGTTCAGACAATTTGTTATTAAAGTCACGACGATGCGCCGCATTCATACTGACTTTTATTCTGCCTGAAATTTGAAAGCCTGTACTGAAGGCGGAGCCATTGGCCAATCAGATGAAAGGACGTTTCAGCGCCGCCCGTGTGCATATGTCCTTTGTAGGCGCAAACGAAACGTGTCACTTCAAAATTTCGTTTTCCGTTTGTTGAATTAAACAAAAAACTGAACAAACGAGCCATCTTCTCCCTTTTCCAATTTTGTATTTTTGATCAAAATGAAATTTTAAAATATGAAAAAACAAGACAATTTTCATTTTTTAGTTTCCAAAATCAAATAAAAAAACCAATCAGATTTTCGTTTTTTGATTTTCATTTATCAGTGAAAATGGAGCGAATGATACATGATTTAGGTATGTGTTATAACAAGTAAAGTAAAATATGAGTATATAGTTTAATACTTTGCAAAATGCAGACTTCATTTCTCTAGTGAACTAACGAGCTGTGGACACTGATGACTTGCCTGAGGTAAATTAAATGCTATGTGACATTTTGTTCTCAAGCTGTTTTATTGACGTCTTTTCACGGTTGAAACACTGATTGAGCGATTACATGAGGCATGAGATGTTCATTCATGTTTATTTCATGTTAAAACTATTAGTAAATTGGAAGGGATGATCGCGCTCACTCTCGCTCTGCGCCGCAGTTTGAAATTACGTGCATATATAGCGATCTGTAGCGCCACATCAAAGAACATCAAAATACCATTTATTGTTTGAATTTCCTGAAAATAATGGACATAATTTGAAAGATGGGACTTTGTTTCTTATATAAAGTAACAATATATAAAACTGGAAGTTTTCAATGAAGTTCCACTAGTCCAGTGGTTAAAACAATGCTGTATTTGTTCGATACACAAGCATACCGAATCGGAAATTAGCATAGCAAAAATTTTTGGTATGAATGTGTAGCGTTACACCCTATATATATATATATATATATATATATATATAAACATACATACATACATACTGTACATGTATATATATGTGCTGTCAAACTTTTATTTTGGATACGATTAATCGCGATCAATCAATTTAACAGCACTAATAAATATTAACACACACACACACACACATATTTCTTTGGAAGGGAGGAGTCATCTGGTGACTGACTCAAAAAGCTCTTGTGTATCCCAAGAGCAAAGATGAGCATAGCTGAGTAAATGGCACTGAGATGAATGGGAATGCTAACAGAAAACTCACTCCAGGTATTGTAGATTTCCTTGCATGGGATCATTGCAAAAGCAGTTATACCTTAAAGACTGCCTACTACTCAACTGTGTCTTTCGTATTTCTCAACTCCCCTAGTCCGCTCTTCCTCTTCACTCAGGGGCATTCCAGTGTCAAGGAGGTCACAGCAGTGCAATCTCCAGCTTTCTAAGTTCTAAGAAAGCAGACATGGAAAAGCACTTCAAATCTGGTTTACCCTTGACAACCCTGAGTGCACTCTGGGTCAAATGCGAGTACTGGCCAGACTGCAGGGAGCTGTCAGCAATATGAATAATTCTGTCAGCGAAGTGCTTCTTCCCTTGTTAACGGTGGTAGGAATATTTTTGATGAAATACGCAGGTTGCGAGGTTGATTCACCTCTTTACCTCATTTATAGGCCTTGCAAAGTGTGCACAGTTCCCTGGCTCATGATCTGGTTGCTTTCCTCACAGCGGCGCCCCTTCTGCATGAGAGCTCACCCATTGCATCAGAGGTTATTCTTTGCGACATCACCAGGCACGCAGAAGTCTGAAAGAGTAATCTCTCTAAATCGCCGAACGCCACAGGCTGTCCCTGTGACGTACAAATAACGCATGTGCACGCAAGAACGGATCCCTTTGATGAGATATATGAAGCTCCTGGGGTATTGTGTCACCAGCGGTTTACTGTGAAGTTTTGAAAAATGGAACAAGGCTTTCTAACAGACCTTGCTTAAAACAAGCTGACTATGAATTTGTAATGCATGCTATTTGATTTGAGGGATTCAGGCAGAAAAACAAAATGAAACCAATAATTTATTACACACATGTATAAATAATAAAAACCACTGGCTGGAGATTAATCATGGCTTTTCTATAAGATACTTCTGCTGGCAGTAAGTCAGACTTCCACTCAAAGTCAGAAAAACCTAAGTGCCAATGACCCCTAAAAGGGGAATGTCATTATGGCTGAGAACTTGGCCACAGAAATGGCAGCATGGAGGATTGAGACATCTCTCCTCTCTCTCCGTGATGGGCATTATAGATCCCCGGCTAAAGGTCAGGTTATCACTAGAAGGACAGAGCAAGAAGACCCAAGTAAACTCCATCAAACTCTGTTGCTCGGCTGTTCACTCTCTATCTCTCTCACTTTTCATCTCTTAGCTGCCTGTGTTCATTGCTGGCAAACTTGTGGGGAAGATGCTTCATTTTTTTCCACTTTGTACAAAATATAACTTGAGTGTGTTACTTCTTATAATTTGTCTGACTGCAACCTCTTTTCAAGTTTGAGTGTTGGTAAGATTATAGTAAATTTTAACACTATCAAATATTCTGCAGCATACAGGAGAGTAAAATACACAAGCTCAAGGTTGAAAAACGTCAGTTCTGATTCAGAGCAAGTTCATAAATAAATACAAACTTAAAAAAAAAAGATTATTTTATGGTGCATGGTTTTGTTAACGATTCTTAAATGTACATTATTTGGTCAATGCATACAAGGTTATAAATTCTGTCCCCCTGTTGAATTGAGCCTGATGCTGCCTTTTCTTCACCGTCAGGCCAAACGGTTCTCATTGCTTAACCATTCCATGCCGAGCCGATCTGGCCCAGCCATTACAGCTATGGTTTTATTTTCAACTGTGGGAATGATAACAGAGCTCATAATACAAATGCATCAGCAAACAAGTGACCAATCATGAGTGATGACGTCACTGCACACATTCTTCCAGTATGGTTCCAGCCTGAGTACAGTTTGTAACTGTGCCTTGCCAAACCAAGCTCAAGTGGAAATATAATTGTAACTGTTCCTTACTGTTTTTAGAAACATTCAGACTGATGGTGGAAAGTGATCAAAGGGCATGGTCAGTGATTTGAAATCCTATAAAAATGCTTTATATTGTATGACATCTGAACCATAGCAACTAATTACAATCATTAATGTCTTTTTAAACATATATACAGTATACAGTATAAGCAAAAACATAGAATACTGTATGAAATTGTTCAATGACACCATACTAAAATACTCAGGGAAAAAAAGAAGAAAAGAAAGATGCTTTAGCTTAATTGTGAGATCACAATGTAAATGTAACTAGTGAAAAAATCCAATATATCTTTCTGTTCTTGTATAAATGAATAAATAGACATCTTATCTTTCTAACAACACAGTGCAACAAGTCAGGTCTTTTTCATGAATGAATTACTCTTATAAGCCAGTTCTTTTAAATGACTCACTTTTTAATGACTCAAAAATGAGTCTCAAACGGCAGACTTGCTCACTGAATCAGTCTGAGCAGTTACTGGATTCACATCTGACTCAATCACTTTCGGTCAATTCCGACTGGTGCTTCCTGAAAAGTACTGAAAAGAGAACTGTTAAATGAAACCACAAAGGGACCAGAATCATGAAGTGGAATTGGAACCAGAATTGTTAAAATTCCTTACGATTCCCATTGCTACTCAGCACTAGAGTAAACCTTTATGTAAATGTCACAGTCTACTTCATGAATCTGATATCGTGAGGTATCAGCCTTTACTGTAAATGATTAATGCACCTTAGCTAGGTGTTCCTTTCTCTATCTGTGTCTTTCTTTCTTGTGTTAATCACAGTTGTAGCATTTGTTCTGGTGTACTGTCACCAAAAGCTTTACATGCCTGTATAGAGAACAAACACAATCCGCCACAATCCGCTTTCATTTGGACAACACAGAAACTTGTAAATCTACTGCATTAAATTATTTCTAATCTATATATTTGATGCATTTACAGACATAAAATATGTATTTGCAGTGTACTACTGCAACAATAAAAATACCTTCAGATCTATTTTATGGACAACAGAACAAACAGCCTCCACAGGGAGCAATGAAACAACATGTTATGAGAAAACAGGCATTTTGGAAATCTACAAAGCTGTGTGAGGAAGACATTAACTTGTCAATCAAGAGATCAAAAACGCAGTGTCAACCAGCTGAATTGTGCCGCTTATTTCCACTCGTCTGCCAATGAATTGTATCTCTGGATATTATTCTAATTACACAGCTCTGTCTCTAATGCAACAATGGATCACAGACCGTGATTGTGTCTAGCTTTTAACCGCCACCGGGCTATAATGGCTCTGTGAAATCAAGTACGGCCCGGCGCTAAGATAATGTATACGCTTCTCTCACAACGCAGAGGATGAATTAGAGCACATGGCCCCATTGGCTTGCCAGGCTTGGGGGAATTCAGGATGGAAATGAGCCGTGAGTGATGTGATTTGTTGGACGATCCGCCGGACCCTTCACGCGTCTGCCCACTGCAGCACAGCGACACACTGCAATCAGCCAGTGCAAAGCCCCCATTATGTTCCACCATTACTGCCACACAATAGCAGGTATTATCAGTCATACGAGCGAGTGACTTTGACTTGTGTGTGGAGGAATTGGTAGTGACGGTTTTAGTCGTCGCACGAGCAATAAAGGTAGATGTGATAATGCGACATAAGCCGTAATCATAAAGGTTATGGCATTTGTCATTTCTGCCAGTGCGTTTGTACATGTGTCAGCGGGGCTTTTCGTTGCACGTATGTGTGTCTTTGTGGATTAAGTATTACAATGCACAGCTGTGCCCAGACTCACTGATTAAATGGCTCTGTATTAGTGGTCCATAGCAAACGGCCCCGTCTCCACCTGTCAATGCTTCCAGCCCTGAAGTTTTAAGCGTTCGGCGTCGCAGTGGCTGGAATGGGCTCATAACCTCTGCAAGTACCTGCTATAATTGCACACTGATTATCATTACTCACGCTGCCATTACTGCAGCACGAGTGTCATTAGCAGGCTGCCCTAACGCCATTTCATTACGGTTCACCATTCCCTTTTGTTCAACTTTATATTCCTGAATGCTAACTCGAAGCATTGTCAGGCCAAATTGATTGAGTGAGAAGCTTTTTTTCGTAGAGTTGAGGTGCTTCTGTTATGTAAAACGTGTCATTTGCGTCCGCTAACATACGGTTAATGCCCCTTACTTTCGCCGGATTTCATGGTACACAAATCACCGATGAAACTCGAATCTCCGTTTTGTGCTTTAACTGACCCTTTCGTAACAATCCACCCTCTCATTCTGAAGCAATTTTAGCAGTTAGTGCCCCCAAACAATCAGACCGGCAGGTGGGGCTAATCCTAGATTAGTTGAAATGGTTGGCCATGTTTGTTTACTGAGCAGAACCATCCATAGACTCTAGGACAGGGAGATTGAATTTAGACCGAGTAAAGGCACCCAATCTCGGCACTTAAATTGACATGATTTGTTTTGCATTTGCCGCAAGTGAGTGGAATATTATCGGCTCTTAGTGGACCTGGAGGAGCCTGAGATTCAGAGAATTTTCTGATTTTTTTCCAGTTAAGTTTTGCTTATAAGATATTCCTCTAAGCGGGCCTTCATAAAAGTCATCACCTGCTGCTCTTTGCTATTTCACGTCGACTTCTCAGTATAACCTAATTCCTGGAAGCACTCTAAAAGTCACACGTCTGATGAGATAAACCAAAAACAACACAAGGTTTGACATACTTCTCTTAGTAACAGAACATCTACTGTCTATTTAAGACAGATGTTTGCTAGTTTAATAAGTTCTTTGTCATCAAGGGCTTCAGGGATATAGGAGTGATAGCGCTGCATATTAATTTATTTCTATTTACCTACACTGTTATCGCTCAACCTGCATGATCTCAAATACCTACACACATTTATAGTTATTCATTCACGTTTGTTTACCCCAAGCGATTTAAAGGGTTATTATAGTACATTTTATCAGCATATATGGCCCCTGGGAATTGAGCCCATGACCTTGGTGTTGTTAGCACTATGCTATACCAGATGAGCAGCATAGCCTATATATAGTATATGCGTACAGCAGAAACATTGTGTGCATTGTATGTCCAATTTAAAATATTTACTGTACTGTCTGCTTTTTGTCAGAAAAAGTGTACAAAAATGATCATTTTAGGTGTAAAACAGCTTGTCACTGGGGCAGTGCCCTAAAAGGGTTCGAATTAGTATATTAAGGCTTCATATTAGGCTTCATATTTATGTAAAGGTGCATATTAGTACCCTAAAGGGGCATGTTAGTAGTTTATAGGTGCATCTTAATGAATTGTAATTTTAATTGGCATATTAGCATATCTTAAAAGGTAAATATCTGGCGTGGACAGAAAAATTTCTTGTTGTTGGAATCTTATTGCATCACATCTGGTTAGTACACGGTGTAAGGGTGCATCTTCGTAACTTAAAGTGCCATTTTAGTACATTACACGGGCATATTAGGATCTTAAAGTGGCATATTAGTAACCTAAAAGTGGTATTAGTAGGTGCATATTAGCTTAGCAACAAAAAAAATTTGCTCAGAAATGTAAACAATAAAAGCTTAGCATCATAGTTCTTAATTCTCTAGGTTTTGACTTCTTGTCATAGGATATGACTGTTATAAATTTTTAACATGATTGCCTCCGCTGGGAGAGATTTTGTCCATATATTCAGTATGCAAATGACACATTGTCAAATGCATTACTGAGCCCTACCCTGTGCAGTTACAGTCCTGCGGGTAGCCTTTTCAGCTCTCTAATGACACAGAGATGAAGGCTTTTATGTTGCATGTGGGGGTCACTGAGCTTTGATCATGCTTGATTGACAGCTGAGGTGAAGGGCAACACCTCCCAACAGGGTTCCCTATAGAATCAATTATCAGTTGTGCAAGTCTGGACCTGACGCTTCCTCTAAACGCTCAATGTGGGGGCCACAGGTCATCAAATCCTGTGCTTTTAATGCTTTACCCTTCACCCTTGTGTTTTTTATTGGTTTTAGCAGTTTAAGCTCTTCAAAGGGCATGCAGGCTGAATATGATGAGTAGCATCGTGGGTCCATTTTTCTCCTAAGATGGCCTCACTAAGATGAAGAGAGGCAGAACTGCTTGGGAAAGCTAATGGCTGTCCATGAATCTTTAAACAGACTGAAGGATCCAAGTTTCATTGAATATGACTTCATCCTGCGCTATGGGTGATCTTTTTGCCTGGACTAATGACTCGTAAATGAAGCCATCATAAAAACTGCTATTTTAATGGGAAATTTCAGGAGTTCTTTGGATTTGAGAGGATGTAATAAACAGGATGCTGGTACATGTTTGGTTGTATGGTATGAGGAGGAGTAGCTGGTGTTACTTTCAATGGCTATTACTAAAAGAAAGATGTGCAAATATATACTTCTTAAGTAAGCTTGTCAATGGGATGGGTCCCTCAAACGTACACTTCTGTACCTTGTCTACCCCTAAAGGTTGTGTATTAAAGTACTAATATGCCTACTGATGCTATTAATAGGCATTGTAAGGAACTAATATGCACCTTTAATGCACTAATATGCACCCTCAATGTACTAATATGCACATTTAAGACTAATATGCACCTTTCTTCAATGCTGTTTTAAATCTGTTTGATTTTCTTTCTTCAGTAAAATATAAGGATTTTAAATAGCCGTGCTGCTCCTTTCCATACAATATAATAGAGTTGAATAGGGACTGGGTCTGTCAAGCTATAAAATGACAAAAGCAGCATAAAATCATCATAAAAACATTACATTAAATCTTTGGAAGCTTTATGGGAAGATCACATTAAAATTGAAGTTCTTATTCTTTAAAGAGTCATATGGACTACAAAATGACTTGTCAACAAATGCAAAATGACTACTTGTGTGTCTTGTGATCAAAATAACATTTATGTCTTATTTAAAACCTTGAGCAAATGGTAAGATTTTTCGTAATTAATGTGAACTGCAGATTTCAGTCTTTCATATGTCTTTAGATGACTTGGAATTTAGCACACAAGTCCTATATACTACAGAACAAAAGTGTGGTTTGGAACAATATAAGGGTGAGGAAATTATAAGAGATTTTTCATTTTCCAGTGAAGCACTGTATCACTTTGAACTTTTAACCTTGCTGCCTGTCTCTGAGTTATTTTTGTACATTGTTCAAACTGCAGGGGCGCTCCCTGCTAGCACACTCAGTGCCATGAACTTTCAACCACACACAGACCGCAAGATATACATCACAGAAATTGTAACAAATGGCACTTGCACTCGCAGAACCACCCAAGTCTCATTTTGAGCACACACGTGTATGTCTACACTCACATACGGCACACGAAAATACCTCCTGGCAGCAGTCCCTGGGCTGTTTTTGCTCTGATGGAATAGTAGAACGCTTATTGGAACTGTTCACAGCGGACCGACTCTTCAGTACAGCTATCACAGATGGTAGAGAGAGGAGAAATCACCTGCTCAAGCTGTAGAATTACAGCATAATTGGCTTCTAAAGCAGAGCCCGGCCATGTGAAACAATGCAACTCCAATTGACCTCTCTTCTGCACTCTCTCCACACACACAAACACACATAGAGAAGCACAAACACTGCAGCTTCCGCTCTGCCACTCCATTCGAGGCCTCAGATTTCAGCACTGGACAGCTCCCTGTCTGCCAAAGCACTCCGGAGTTGCATTGTTTCAGCACCACCACCATTAGACAGCTCTCCTCATGTTAACAGCTATTGGCAAAGAAGATCTTTTCCTCTTTGTCCTCTTTTCTATTGCTGACAGGCCTGATGTTTACACACTGTGGTAAGTGAGAACAGGTCAGAGAGAGAGAGAGAATAGGAAATGAATATAGTGGGCTAGAACAGATGTTATTGCTTACTCAAACTGCAGACTTCTTGTATTTTTTATGTAAAGCTCTGAGCAGAGAGAGGGCAGGGCACAGGGCTTTGGCGTCACATTCTGCACAGTTTTTAGCTGACGCTGAAGTCTTGGCACTAAGCATATTAAGAAATTCCTGCTACACTGAGAGAATGATTTGTCAGGTAACCTAAAAATGTGCTTCAAATGTCTTTCAAAATATGCATGTGGTAACAAATAAACTAAATGGTTTATTCCAGTTTAAATATCAACTGGACTTAATTTGACTGAACAAACATGACAATCATAGGCTAAAGGTCAGATCAGGTAGAAATTGCTCTTTAAAGCAACAGTGTACCAAAAAATTTTAATTCATCTACTCATGAATAATTCAGTCTGATTTGTAAACTGGATCAAACGGTTCACTGAAAAGCTTACACCTTCAAAAGAATGATTTGTTCACCAATTCAGTCATCCTGTTCAACTCACTGGCTCAATGATCTGTTCACAGTGGTTCTCGAGTTAACAGCTCACTGGAGGGAAAGATTATCAGTGAATAATGTGTTAAATCTGTCTGTTGCTCGCATAAAGCTATCATGTTGCTTGAACTCAGATTATAGTGCGCAAGTTGTATGGACTAGTAATATGGTGCTTTTAGTGTTATTTGTAGGGCTGAGAAAACATTGATTTTTCAGATAAATCACAATCCTGATATTAAATATTAAAATCCTAAGATTGATCCTTTGCTCTATATGTATGTGCACAAGCCAGCTCTTTAAAGGGATTCTTCACTCTAAAATGATATCCGTCACCATTTACTCACCCTCATGCTGTTCCAAACCTTTATGAGTTTCTTTCTTCTGTAACATAAAAGAAGATATTTTGAAAAAAGGCTCAATGGTTTTTGTCCATACAGTGCAAGTCAATAGTAATCAAAACTGTTTTGTTGCTAACATTTTTGAAAATATCTTCTTTTATGTTCCACAGAAGAAAGAAATACATTATGAATTTGTGTCACCTGAGGAGAGAATCCTTCTTGCTTACTTACACTTTCATTCACATGGGAAACTCAAGCTGCTGCTGTCATTTCACTTTTTGAACCTGTCTTCAAAAGTTGTGTTTATTTTACTTGTTTACTTCAGTTGGCATCCATTTCGGTTGTGTTGGATTTTATGGCTTTTATAACACTGTTAACGTGGGCCCTGTTCATTTTTAACATTAATATTTTCACAATGCACCAAGTTAGAAGATTTAGTACAATCTACAGCATTAACTAAAAAAGAATTTCTTTCATAAATAATATATGGACAATATAACTGAAATACACCTGAAATATATATATATATATATATATATATATATACACTGTAAAAAAAATCCGTAAAATGTACGGTAAAAAACTGGCAGCTGTGGTTGCCGGAATTCTACCGTAAAAAAAACGGTAACAACGTTTTAGGTTTTACGGTTTTAACTTAAATTTACAGTTAAATACCGTAATTTCTTTAAATGATGTAATGTTAATATACCAACCTATTGAAGTACTGAAATCTGTTTTGTACCTTTGAAACACACTGATAACCACCAAATGCAAGTGGTGATGAGAAAGTTGGGTGTCAGTAAGATTTTTTTGAAGAAATTAATACTTTTATTCAACATGTACACAGTGAACTGATTAAAAATGGCATTTAGAATGTTACAAAAAAATTCTATTTCAAATAAATGCTGTTCTCTTAAACCTAAACTAAGCATTTAAAGAATGCTGAAAAAATCCACAAAAATGTTTCAACAGCAGAAATGTTTTCAACACTCATAATAAGATTAAATGTTTCTTGAGCACCAAACCATTTAGAATGATTTCTGAAGAACCATATGACACTGAAGACTGGAGTAAAGGATGCTAAAAATTCAGCTTTGCCATCACATGCATATATTTTAAATGACATTAAAATATAATATAAATAATAGTAATAGTTCACAATATTACTGTTTTACTGTAGTTTTGACCACATAAATGCAGCTCTGGTGAGCAGAGACTTCTTTACAGACCTCAAACTTCTGAACAGTGTATTTACTCTACACTGTACATTATCTTCCACACTGGAAGCATCCTTGTAACCATATTGATTAGTGTGATCTTTATTTAAAGCTATGTTTTAACTTGCTGCATAGTCCAAAAGCTAATTGTTATCATGCAGCCTTGACAAAATACAAGAATTTTAATAAAACACTGAGCCTGAGTCGAAAGCCAGCAGCTGATGTACCTAACCGAGCGAGAAGCAGCAGGGGGATGAAAAGCAAAAGAAGTAATGGCCAAGAAAACCATATCACCACGAAACTGAAAGACACCGACAGCCATACACAGTAAAAGGATGAAGAGGAACTGAGAGACATACAGAGGGACAGAAAGCAGAATGGACAGCATTCCATCCCCATCGAAACGAGTAAGGGAGAACAACACGAGGCTGTGTTTGGCAATGGGAACTCGGAGGATACACTTTACTCAGCACAAGCCCCCAGGGTTTTAGGACCAGCAGTAAATGGAGAGTGACATTTTAAACAGTATGCATAATGAATAAGACCGAGCGAGGAGAAAAACACAACCAAGGCATAGCAGCTGCCACCGCAGCCAGTGATCGAATGAGCGTGTGTGGCCAGACTTAAATACACCCTTACCGATGGCAAGGTGTGCTTCGCACAGTGTGCTGAGATTTAATTCACTGCGTAAAAGAGAATATATCACTTTGATCTCTGCACTATGAGGAATGTAGACTCTGACATTCCTTTATGTCTAAGGCAAAGCGCTGGTCAAATCGGAGCATCAGGCACAACAGTCGCTGAAGTGCTCTCATTACACATGAGTGGGAGAGTGCGTTTTGCGATCCGGGCCCTTTGATTCTTTCATTGTCTATGAGAGGATCCAGTGTCAATCAGAAGAGCCCCAAATGTTCCTCCAGGCCAGCAGGAGGCGACAGCAAGCGGTGCAGTATCACAATGTCATCGCATCCCCGACATGCATCATTCAGGCGTCATCCGCTGCTAAGCAGACCTCACAGAGGCAGACGCTGTCAGGCCTAATCCTCTTAAACTAGATTTACAAACTGCAGTCATGGAGTAAACATATCATATAGCATGAATTCAACACATGTCTATTGTGTAGCTAAAATTTAAGCCTTCACTGTAGGTGAAATGAGTGAACAGGCAGAAATAACACTGAAACAAAAACAGATGGATATTCCTTCAAGCATACACTGACAGCACACAAACCTGAGCGCAAGCTGACGAAGAACATCACACTGCCAAGCAGCAGTGATATTTCATATCATAAATTTGCGCAAACACAAATCAAACAGAAGGTGTAGGGCGGGGTGATCAAATAACGTGGTAAGAAAATGTGACAAACAAGAGTGTGAGTCCTGGGATGGGGCATCCCTCCCTCTGCTCGAGTCAAAGTCACCCTGCAGGACTGATGGAAAAAGAGCGAGGCAGTATGAGGCTTTAATACATTTGATATAAAATATTCAAGCCCGTTGCATTAATCTGCTTTTCCTTCAGGCCCTTAGAGCAATGTTTGTCCTGTGCAGTCCTGACAGAGGACAAAAAGGGAGAATCTCACCTGCCTCTACTAAGCAGCTCTATAATACTTAGAGAAAGCTTCAGTATTTCAAGCAAATCTCCACGATAGCTGCTTGGCTGGTGAAGTATTCCTGTAAGTATGTACGATTCGAAAATGTAACTCTTTACTGACGAGTAACATTTTTAAGGATGTAAGCAATAATGTGTCTAGTCATTCTAGAGCCTCAGCAATGGGACATCATGACAATACTGACTGGTTGATCACAAGCTGAGATGTGATGGGAAAGGCAGCAGACAGAAAAATGTAAGTGCATTTCAAACTTTTAAAGGCCCTGCAAAAATCCAAAGAGTATTTTGCTGTGAGATGTTGCATGCATCAATATTAAAATTGCAAAAAAAAAAATTTGCAAATACGAAAAAGATATGCTGATAATTATTTTCATGTTGTGACTGATAAACAAAGAATGGAAAATTAATTTTGTCATTAAGAATGGGCATACATTTTTAGATTTATTAAAAATTACATTACTTAAAAAGTGTTAAGTTCGTGTTAAACTAAATTAGTAATTAGTATTAATTTAGTAACACTAAGTTAGTGTTTCTATTTTTTTTTTTTTTTTGTGAGAGAGCATAAATGTAAATATTCAATATCGGCTTATATGTATCCACTATGGGCCTAAATAAACAGTATATCATATCACATGTCACCTACATCTCTAGGTATAGTTATGGCATCTACCAGCAAGGGCTAATGCTAATCCCTTCTTCAAAGAAAATGTATTTTCTTCTATATTAACAATCAATATATTAAATTATTTACAGTATATTGAAAATGTACAGAATAATATATTGTGTTAATATATTTAACACTACATAAGGAATTGCTGCTTTCCATATATTGAAAAATGTAACACTACTTATATATCAATGTGTGTGCGAGTATGTGTATTTCACATTTACACCCACTATCACACATTTTCATACATAAAACGTTTGACTTTGCAAACAAAGAAGTGAGATAAAAGATATTGAATATGGGTTCAGCTTTATGTCAACCAATGTGTTATCTCATGGAAAAGAAATTGAGTGTGGTTTAAATTAAGCTATTACATGTAAAAATGTAGTGCAGTTTTTAATTGTCATATATATCTTAATTTGCATCAACATATGGGCCATGCATATATTGCAGTATATTGAAAAATATTATATATATAAATATATATATCAAAATTTCACCATTACACCAATCAAATGCTTTATTGTGACAACAAGCAGATTGTCTGTAAAATTTGTCTGATTATTAAATTGAGAACATGCTTCTCTCCTGTGTGTATGGTAAGTATATCACTGCATCTGTAATGAGAGATGACACTGAGAGCCCAAAGCCACGGCCAAAAGCAGAGCTCACTGATGTAGCCCTGGAGGAGTCGAGCACATGCTTATCTAGGACACCAGATCCACAGCTGGCCGCATCTGGACAAACAGGCGTTGCCCACATACACGCACAGCCCACAAATGCAAATGACATAATCTAGAAAACACACCCAAACACACACACAATATTTATTGAATAGTACGGAAAACACACAGCTGTTGTGGATTACAAAAAAACCCAAGTGCTGATTTTTTTCCCCCATGCACACCAAGCTCGTGATGTGTTCGCCCTGGGCTTGACCTGAAGCAAGAACGAGCTTGCCTGAACCACAGAGTCCCTGTAAATATATTTAGCTCCTCCCATACATGTAAAAAATACATTCTTTTTTTCCCTCTCACACACATACAAACCCTCACTCTCTCAAATGGTCATACACAATAAGCATTGGCAATCTAACCAATCTTCAAACAATCTACCACAACAAGTGTCTCTGCCTGGCCTTTGACATTGAGCACTGAGAGGCAGGCATCAGAGCCCTTACCTCTCTACTGCTCTATTATAAACACGCTGCCTTGAGGCTGTTTCGCCGCTCTCAGGACAAACTGAGCTCCCTGACAGAACAAAAAAATCATCCATTGTCACAACCCATGTCACACAGATTGCTCTCAGCAGACTGCATGCTGAAAACAGGATCTCACAAATACATCTATAGCTGTCACAGTACACCTTGAAGAGATGAGAAGTGCTCTCGATTAGAGAAAAAACGTACAGTAGCATTAAATAGCATAATATTACTGTTTTACTGTATTTTGATTGAATAAATGCAGCCTTGGTGAGCACAAGAGATCTGTCAAAAAACATATTGACCCCAAACAGAGGTGAATAAATACATAAAACACATTCATTGCCACAACCAGCATAACAGAACATTTTCAGCACACGCTGCCATGCTAAAATTATCATCTCACACACATCTATAGCTGTCACGGTGCACCTTGAAAAGATGTGCACTGCTCTTGAAGAGGAAAAATAATATTTTTTTTAACAAAAAAGGGAGGCTGTTGGGCAAAAAGGGAAATCCATCCATTTACCGTGACTCTCAAATCTCTAAGCCATATCTTTTCTCAATCTGTATTATTCCTTCTGAAGCTCACTGGCCTGGCCGGACAAACGGATGGATGGCAAACCGCATCCCCACTGTGATGTTTGCCATCACAAAAGAGGGAGGGGAGCCACTCACAAAGGATACATTAACAGTCCTTCCATCCAGATGGCTGAATGAGTTCCAGAGGGGAGACACACACACAAACACACACACACGCGCGCATGCACAGATAAGACAGGTGTGGGAAAGGCCACTAGCCTTAATTTTACTTGAGACGGCATGCTTGAGCACATCTTATCATATTCCTGCAGAGCAGTATGCCACGCTGGGATCAAAGTGCTCATATTTAATGTTGAAGGGCCTCTATGCACAGCACGCCTACAGCCAAGCCACGGGGAGAGAGAGGGAAAGCGGACCGCAAAATATTTGCAGAGATGTGCATGTTTGACAAGGTGAAAAGGGGAGTCTTTGAACTCTACAGCCTAAGTGCTTCATGAACTCCAGGTATATGTGTAAACATTAGAGGTTGCATAGACTCATTTAGTTCTGCCAGAGTCGACATTTTGGGTCTGTGACGACTAATTCTGGATCACACGAGTTCAGCTGAATTTGTGCAATAATTGGCAACAGCAGGAGCAATCTTCCTCTAATCACACACTGCATCCTGGTAGGGATACAGGACATTAGTTTTGTATAGAAACCTTTAAAACCAAAACATTATATATGATTAATACCAGTATATAATATGTAATTTTGCATCACATTTCGATCACATACTTTTTACATTATATGTATATGAGTTATTTTTCATATGATTTTTATTTATTTATTTATTTTTGATTATTTTTGATTAAACAGACAGTCACCAACTTGAAACATTTCTTTAAAAAGTACCATCCAGAACCACCACAATAAATAAATAAATAAAAATTTTATACAATATTTTTTTCCATTAAAAAGCGTTTGTCGCCTGATTAACATAGTAAATGTAAATATCGAGATATTTCAAAAGTGTTTAAAAGTTTTTCGTCTCACCTCAGATTGTACCAAAACCACCACAAACTTTTTTGGGGAATATTTAAAAAAGATAAAAATAAAAACAACAACTTTGCACTCATAAACATGTTATACTGTAAGCAAATCACACTGGCAGCTGACATGCTCCGTGTTCACTTGACAAGTCAAAAATTCTTGCAAGCTGAAACTAATCATGTCACGAAGTGGCTGACAGAAATGACACGACTGAGACATGACTGTTTGTGCGTGACAATGCAAACAGCATGAATCTGGCAACGGAGATGATGCACGCTTTTGTTTCTCACCCACGTCATCTCAGTTGCGTGGACATTCTCTCCTCTCACACGCTCTCCGTAAACACAGTCTTGGACTTGCCAAAAACAGCAAAGACCGCTGATGCTGCAAGGCGTATGGTGAGTCATTTTCATAAGGTAAACACTGACCCATGAATATTCTACTAGCTGCCTACTTTTCTGGAAAATTAGTAGTCGTGTGAACCCAAGTAAACATGCAAGTTAGCTTCTTACACTTCCTATTAACAATACAGAAAGTCTACCTTTCAGACAAACCTGTATATGAGTACCCATAGTGCTGGGTGATAAACGATATCAAGATCACAATAAAATTCATGTTGGCAACTGTTATAAGCTCTGAACATATTTACTCGCTATGGATAAATCAGTCGATCACGCAACAGAAATAAACATAACAACAGCCAATCAGTGCATGCCGCTAATATGTCTACATGTTCTGCATGTTTCTGTGTGAATGAGAGCCATAGTTTCATCTACTACACAAACTCAAACACACGTAACACTGACTGTGTTTTCAGCATCTGCTGTCTCAGTATTCGAGGACAGTCATAAACTTCATCTACAGAGCTGCTCTGAGAGTCACTTTACAAGCTTTTGTGAAACTACCCTTTTTCAGAGAAAACTGCCAAAATAAAAATATGACAGAAATGTATATGATAATAAAAATATTGCTATTTTTAAGGAATATAAATATAATACAACCGTTTATACAGTTCTGTTGTACAGCATCTTATTTGAAAAAAATAAAAAAATAAATATGAAATGTTTTGTTGCAAAGAAATTGTTATATTTTAAGTACATTTTAAAAGATTAATTTGTTAAAGTTTTATTCATTCATTTAATTGGACACATTTTTGATAATTAATTTGTATTAAACCATAACACAATAAAATGGAAAACACAGATTTCAGGGGAAAATACAATGGGCCCTAAATTAAAAGGTAGCTACTCTGTAGAGTCTGATTGTGAACAAATAAGTTGTCTGGGTTTAACAAACGTTTTAAAGCATTTCAGTACTGATTAATAGTAAATTAATATCATAAGATATGGAAAACAGATTGTGATAACATTTCAGACCATACCACCCAGCCCTAGGTACCCACTAAAACACACACATTTTCACATACCGCCCTTGCAAGAAGCTGATGGCAGCACAATAAATCTGCCGTCTGAAATCCTTAAGTAATGACATCTGGGCCAGCACCACAGGGGAAGCTGAATGCAATTGCAGACATTTCTGCAGTACACTACCCAGCAAAGATTAGTAAGTGTGCCGAATTAACGACGGCTGCCAGAAGAACCCCAAAAGAACCCACTTCTTCTCTATAAATACTTTTTTCTAAGAAAAAGAGAATTGGAAAAATGCAGGCAAACGTGGAACACGCTGAGAAAAAAAAAATGACCGTTTTAAAAAGCAATACAGTAAAGAACAAATCCGGAAATATTTGGCATACCTTGAGGAACAAATCATTCCCGACACCTGAATTTGTACCTGGGTGTGATTTGAACAACAAGTATACTCAGGTAAAAGGAACAAACTACATGTCATGCTTGGCAAATGACTGCAAGTAAGGCATCACTCCAGAGCGCGCCAACGTCAAAGTGCATCTTCCTGCGTTTTTTTACCGAGCTATTTTTATGTGCTTTGTTGCATGTTGAGCAGATCAAACACATTCCCCACACTGGAGTTCCTTTCTGTCTGTCTGCGACAGGTGCTTCAAGAAATGCTTGGTATTGTTGGTGTGTAACTCAACTATCAATGATTTAATATTTCACTTCAAATGGAAAGTGAGAGATGTTGTGGAGAGAAGATCCTCAGCAGAGCATCCTATTTTATAATTCACACTGTTGCCTGACAGGCTGAGAAGCCCTTCGTGTAGCTCAAGTCGATGAGTCCCTGAGACTTGCATTTCTTCCGCTCATTATTCAGGAGATGTGCAAACTTTGTTTTGGGGTGGAACGAAGCGTGCCGGGGTCACGGATCGTTACTGGGAAACAGAAGGGAATGAGGAAGGGAGATAAACATGGAAGATGGGAGATTAGAGGAGAGCCAGAGTTTGGGGGTGAGCACAACATTCAGCTTGGAGTCGTTTACATTATCCCTTCGAAGCTTTTACCATGCCAGGATTACACCAATGAGCCCAACGCTACAGCTCTGGATGGCTCTGCTCACTTTCATCGCCCACACACACTCGTACACACACATACTGCATACAAAGAATGCAAATACATTAAATACAAAACAAAAGCTACTTTTACTCTCTCTCTCTCGTCATTTTTCTGAACGCAAATGTATACAATCACAGCTCATTTTCCAAACAATGTGTACTAGTAGCAATAATAATCATTTTCTGATTACAGTGTTTACAGTCTCAATTTCTCATGCATTCAGAATCCATTTTATTGTTTCATCTTCTCCTGCTAAGAAAGGAAAATGGTTTTTAGCACTCACAGCCTGTAGGTTGCTCTTAAAATAATTCTATGCTTAATTCCTCACAAATTAGGCCCATTCGTAATTTAATGCTCAAAATTATTATTATTATTTTTTTTTTAATAATACATAAATGAGGTACACTGGGGAATATATTCTCCTTTATTAAAAAGGTCTTAAAGTTGGCTATTTGATAAGAATGTGTCATTTGTTGTAAGCAAGACCTTTTGAGGTTTTCAGTGCAGAAAAACTGCAGAATATAATTAACAGAATATAATAACAGAAGGATATAATTTAAAAAGCAATATTCAAGGCCACCACTAATGGGGTGAAACTGGGGATTCTAGAGGCCAACATGTCCAGTGGGGTGCTCATAACAATTAAAGTAAGGTTGATATAGGAAACATTATAATTAATTTAACGCATTTCACTTCACAACCCATTTCTTCCTAAGAAAAATGACTATTAAGCAAATAATTAACAACCACGATCATTTATTTGTATAATCCATATCACCATGAAAATTATTTGAATAAATTGCTCTTTTTTTGTAAGCTTTTAAATTTTACATAAAAATTTCATGTATACATTAAAGTGACTTGTGACTGTTATTATAAAAAAGTAAGCTATACTATTTAAACATTGTGTACAGTGAAAAGCGCTAAACAAATAAATGGACTAGAATTAAAACATATTAATTTACCATTTTTATTTAACAATTTGATTAAAATAGTTATGCATTTCTCCAGCCCAGGAGAATGATGCAGCGCAGCAGAGCGAGCCTGCAAAGCATCTCAATGCAGTCATTTGACAGCACCTGCTCTCCCCACAGGCCAGTGCACCAACTCTAGCTAGAGAAGAGTGTCAAAATGGAGTCTCCATCCACAAATACATACAGTACCATTCTTCTCTAAGTACTTTAGCCTCTTATGAGCATTCCAACGTACCAGGTGCAGAAAGCCCAAATGTCACTTCTATCTATGCTTATCTATCCATTCGGAGGCGAGCTGATAACTTGCGTAATTCAATACAGAGGATATGCAATAACTGAACTGTAATCCCCTTTACTCTGCCACAGCAGTATGCAATAATGTCATGTCATATCTTGTTATAGGACAAGATGTGAGTTTCAGCCTATGAACGAATAGGTATGTGGTGGGAAAGGCAATAAGAGACCAAAGAACAAGAGATCAACATAGACAGCATGGTCCTTTTCTTACACAGAACTATTGTAAGACTTCAGAAGACCTGGAATAAAGTGCTAAAATTCACATGGACCACATTTATGGAGCTTATTTGAAGCTTGAAAGCAACCAGGAACTTCTTAAAAAAAATCTACTTTAGTGTCTTCACAGAAGAAAGCCAGCCATACAGGTTTGGAACAGGAGCGCTTTTACTGGGCCACAAGCCCCAGTGAAATACAGCTGCGCCCCAGTAAAATATTGCTGATAAATCCTTGTTTGATGACAGAGATTGCATATGATTCATTCAGAGAGTTCACTCAGGCACTGAATCGTTTGCAGCTGTTTCTCACACCAAAATAGTAACGGGATACTTTAAGACACAAAAAATAAAAAGAGCACTGGATGAGATGTATATTTACAATTCACTGTAGGAAACAAAACTTGCAAATGTCTTCTGTTGTTTGTCAATGATGAAGCAGCTCTTTATTGTGCATGAAGCTTCTGAACAACTCTCTACTGCAAGCAATGACAACTTATCCAAATATAGGGACACTTTTTTTGATAGAGGACCTGTGCCCCAGTATTGATAAAAAAAAAAAAAAAAGGTAGTAATGCCACTGGTTTGGTCACCAAATGAGTCCAGACCAGATTTGACCACTATAGAATTTCCAGTCTTTTCAGTATACAATTACCAAATTCATTTTCACTTCTTCAAGATACACTGGATTGTTTTGTAATTCATGTCTATTCCTATCTGTGGATTACAAAAGGATAAGAAAAGTGCTGGCTGCCTCAGCGTAACGGATACAAGCAGGTTGTGGCATTGTGTGTTTGCCCATGAAATGCTCCATTATATCACTTAAGTTGAAAGACTATGTTGCGGTGAAAAACATGCACACATGACTCCATTTCCCAGTGCTTGGAATGGGACATCCCCACCACTTTTAAAAAGAGGCCTGATCAATTATTTACACTTCCTGCCACATGCGTTCTACATGTTTCTCTTTCTGTGCATTAATATTTTAGCCTACACTGCGACATCCGTCCCCCCCAAACTCTAGGCTTCCCAGCGGACATTTTGTCCACATAAATCACACGGTGACATTAAAGAAGCCTAAGATGGCCTTCACTGCCACTTACTGCAAGTACACATCGGGGTGCATTAATCTCGCCCTCTCTCCAGACAGAGGAGAGAGCCCGGCGCTCATGGTGTACTAAAATGTCACTAACAAACAAGGCCGCTCTGGAGAGGACTGTCTGTAAGTGCACAGTTACACAAAGACCACGAGGACAACTTGGAAGTCCGCTGAAAATGTCACGTCACTTTTTGCCGATAAAAGTCAGCTAATCTGCAAGATAAAAGCAGTACTTCATTTCGGAGCGGCCTGGAAAACATCAGGTGGAGTGAGAAGTTCTCCCTCAAGGTTCGTCTCTCACTCTCTGAGCCTCTAAGGTTGTGATTGGTGGTCGAGCATCACGTGGCTACCCTGTTGCTGGTATCCAGGGAGAGCAGTGTGGCAGCAGCAGCTGGAACTACGCTCCTCTTGGCCCAGGCAAAAGCCTCGCTGACCTCCCATGAGACGGCGCTAAATGGATTTCTGTCTTTAATCCCTGTGTATGATTTTATGGTACACCTTCCCCTCAGGAGCCACAGGAGTTGCGGCGTATGCCGTACTTGAGTGCATGCTACGTGTTAGCACGTCAAAATTATTAATCGCCACGTCAGAGCTTTTCTCATCCTTGAGCCTTCTATTTTAGCAGCCAGAGTGTGATTTTCTGCCTATGTTTTTCCCCAGGCTTTAGCCTGACATGTTCTCGGTGTTTCTCTCCCGATGCCGTTGCGCTTTCATACCTGACAAAATCCGCTCAACCACGCCGGCTTCCCACTGTGCCGCGGAAGGTGTGCATGGAATCACAATGATGTGTCAGAGAAGAAGCATCCCCGCCCCCCAAAGGCAGATAGCCAGCTGCATTTAGAGCGCCAGCCGCCCACTGCCTCCTTACACAGGAAGTAATGAGGCTTGGCCCCTGAGCCAAATCAACCCCGAACATAGATAGGACATAGAGACCAACTGTGAAAAACACATAGAGGAAACTCAGGCATGAAGACGGGGGAGAGAGGGAAAAGGAAATAAGGATAAGAACGAGGAGGAGGACAGAATAAAGGATAATATTAGAGTAGGAAATGTAAAGGCGGAGGACGACGTGCATCAGGGTGAAAGAAATGGAGTCGGAAGGCAGGGAAGAAGATGAGCAGCTCAGGTTTCAGCGCTGCGGCTAATGGACGGCTGCATGTCATCCTTCAGAACAATCGGATAATAATACAGATACGAATGAGAGATAGACTCTCATTGGGGCAATTTTAAAATGATGTTAGTGTCTCGCTTATTCAATTGGGCTCCTATGGAAAATACAACATAGTCTCTCCCGGTGCATTACCATACAAGTCCCACCAAAACATGAGATCATTTTGCAGTCGTAAAGATGAATGCATTCGCACATGGCCGCTACCAGTGCATTTCATCATGTTCCCTCTCAGACGATCCTCAGAGAGAAAATCCAAGCAGGGGAGGAACGGGCTTGTATTATATTATACAGTGATGTATTACCCGACACAATATTGTACATTCAAAATCCAACTTACAGTCCACTACTCTTTCTCTATTTGCCATTTCTATTCATAAAACAGTTTGGCCCAACAATAACATCTCCCTTGTTTGATGCAGATCTATTCCAAGAAGCAAATCTGTTCTCCAACCATCTCATATTTCACAATATAAAGAAATTTCACATGATTTCGGAAAGCTGCACACTGTTCAACAACGCATATCACTGCATTAATGCGTCATACAGCTATGCTTTCTGTCCACTGTTGTCATGTGGGCAAACCAGGTACATTTTCATGGACCCTGTGAGTGGGGTGCCCAGTAAGATTTTGGTCAAGTTAAATATTGAATTAATTAAATAGTTATTTTAAAAAATATATCTATAAATATTAGGCAGCACTACCATTTTCAAATGGGATGGGATATGTTTGTTAAGAACTCAATCAGCATATTAGAATGATTTCTAAAGGATCATGTGACACGGAAGACTGGGCTCATTTTAAACTGTAATAATATTTCATAATTTAAAATAGGAGAAAGGGAAAGTTGCAGTTTTACTGTATTGTTAATCAAATAAATGCAGCCATGGTAAACATTCAAAAACATTTAAAAATGTTACCAACCCCAACCGAATATATATTTTGATTGCTTGTTTTTCAGTAGCCATTTTAATATTTGTTTTTGGGTCAAGAATCACCACTTGAGAAACACTGCTTTATGGATATATAGACTGGGAAAAGGGCCCACCCATAAAAACTTTGTCAGAAGTCCTGTGAATTTTAGCAATGACCCTGACACAGACAATGTCAACGTATTAATAAATAAAAAAGACAGACATGTGGTCTGCAAGAACCTTGGCCAAAAGCATGGTTTCTTGTCCTTCTCTGGCCCCAGGGTCAGGGCCCTCCTTTGTCCCCCCACCCTTCCCTTATCAGTATTCGCTCCAGGGCACTTTCAGCTCAAGAGAAAATTCACTGCACTGTGAAAGAGAGAATGTGTGGTAGTAAATTATACATCAGCTTCTCTTTATACAAGCAGCTTGCTATGTTCTCACTGTTGACTAGGGTGTTGGTTTCAGTTTACATATTCACACATAACTATAGAAAAAAATACATATATATTTTTAAATAAAAGTCAGCTATGGGAACGTCGCCTAGGGGCATAAAGAAGCAAATCTTGACTTGTTTCCCTTAAGAGAACACACAAACCATGGTTAACTGCTTAGATTTGTATGTGCTATAAACCGTGATTTCCAAAACACAATTATTGAAGAAGAAGTGGGAGCACTAATGTGAAATGCATTTAAGTTATCTCTGCAATTGTCTTCTCATTCCAAGGGACTTTTTAAAGGCCCAGGACTGGATGACATTCAAACTCCACGCTAACTAATTGGTGCTGACACAAAATTGATGGCCTGCTTTTAACACCTTGCTTTATAAATAAACAACGTTCCAGATTTGATTACAGAAGTATATCAAATTAGCATGCAGACTAATGCTAATTCCCCATTCCATAATAAAACAGAATTTTTCAGTTACTAAAAACAAACTTGCATTTTGTTTAGATAGCACATTCTTTTGGGATTCATGAGTAAATTGTGCAGTGTTAGAGAATAACTAACCCACACTCACTAATTCAGTAGCCTGAAAGCAGTTTGGCTTCTTTCAAATTAGTATAGCCTAGATCTTCCAGTAACAAGCTACTTTTACCAATGTGTACCATATAGTTTGACCAAATGTGGGAACAATCAAATATGCTCCCTCCTGAAATGTCTCTCACATGTAGCATTGCAATATCACGTTCATTTTATTGAACTGATTTGTTCAGGGTTCATGTGAATGAACAGATTGGGAGGAAAAAATGCATCCTTGTTGTTTAAAAAAATACTTCAAAATCGATACATTTTCAACATCAATAATAAGAAGAAATGCACCAAATCAGCATATAAGAATGATTTATGAAAAATCACTTTGCACTGAGGACTGGAGTAATGGCTGCTGAAAATTCAGCTTTGCCAACACAGGGTGAAATTGATGACTTAAGATTCAAAAATCTCTTAGTCCATCTTAGATTTTTCTTATAAATGAGCATTTTTATCAGGCTCCTATGAAAATAACATGAGACATTTTCGAAAATAAGGCATTCAATAACTGACTAATAACCTTCTCATTGCAATTAAAGTGAAATTACTGCACCTAATCATAGGAGACTGATAAAAATGCTAATTTAAAAGAAAAAAAATCTAAGAAAAATCTCAGACGGACTCGTAGGTTTTTGAATCTGAAGTCTTCAATTGCATTTTAAAATATATTCAAAATAGAAAACAGTTCTTTTAAATTGCAATAATATTTAACAATTTACTGTTTTTACTGTATTTTACAGTATTAGTATAGCAACCCTAATTAACATTGCTCATTCATTTAAAACCAAATAAATAACTAAAAAATCAGATAAATAACTAATATACCAAGATGTATGCATTTAAAAGAATAAGTAGCCTGATAGGTAGCCTTAATGTAGCAAACTACTAGCTTGACAAAAATATGAGTAGCTTGTGGCCTGACAGCTACAATTTCAAAATAGCACGGCTGACACTGGAACTGACAGTATTATCATACAGATGTATAAGGACATACATGGAGTCATATACACACAGATTACAATGTAAATACTATTTCCCATTTGCAGTGCTCTCATATCTCTCTTCTCTAGTTCTCTCTTGTGTGTGTGTGTGTGTGTGTGTGTGTGTGTGTGTGTGTGTCAGTGTGCACGCACTCACTGCGTGAGTGTCTTAGCATGTATCCACTGCCTCAAGTCTACCTACAATACCTACTGCAGTACTCATATCTTTACTTATCTAAATGGAATCTCCACCCTAAGACCTGATCTCCACTGGCAGGACGAGAGCAGCCAGCACCCTCTCCAGCACTACACTTCCTCATTTGCCTTCTATCTGTCTCTCCTCCTCTCACCTTGAATATCTGCTTTAGATCAGGTGGAATCTCTCTCTAACAATAGACCTACTTTAAATGGAAGAACATGCTAATGCTATTGGGAAAAAAACGGAAGCTGCAACACTGGGAGT
>JAFVLL020041309.1:167471-219822 GCA_021397915.2 Tor tambroides | reverse complement strand
TAAAAAATATACTCAAAAAAGTACAAATACCCGAAAAAACTACTTAATTACAGTAACGTGAGTAGTTGTAATTCGTTACCTCCACCACTGCTTTTAACTGATGGACTGGAGTCATGTGGATTATTGTGATGTTCTTATATGCTGTTTGGAGTCTCATTCTGACGGCACCCATTCACTGCAGAGGATCCACTGGTGAGCAAGTGATGTAATGCTAAAGGCTAAAATCTGTGAAGAAACAAACTCTTCATTTTGGATGGCCTGAGGATGAGTACATTTTTTGCACATTTTCATTTTTTGGGTGAACTGTTCCTTCAAAGCACTAACCTGGTGCTGATTTTTGAGCGGTCAGTCAATCCAGATAAGCCTACACAACTCCATGCTGGAGATTTCTGAAAAGAAGCATCATATTTGTAAAAGATTATTTAAAAAAATCATTTGTTTTGATCCCCAGAGCTTCACTAAGTACATACCCGAGCTTTAAAAAGAGATCTGCTATCCCAAAAGTCAAGATCCGAGAGTGTGGGGGGACTTAAAGACCTAAGAGTGCCCTGGAAAGATCTACGGCCCGGGTCAGCGTCCCATTCCTGGCCAGTCCAGAATCCTGAAGGCGAAAGGCTTCTTCTTTCTCCTCTCCACTTGGCCATATCCAAAAGTGAGCTGAGATACTGTGTACTCAACTGCAGATTGTCCTGCCCTTATATGAAACTATTTCACACGACCCAGACAGTTTGAACCTAGCCTGTCAGAGTGGCACAATAACATGGAAACAATGTCTAATGTTTATTTGTTGCTAGAATCTTTTTAAACTTAGTTACATGACAGTCAAGCAGTATCTGTGGAAGAGGAGGCTTTGTAGCTTTTGCTCTTTTGTAATATGCATAATATTAAGGAGTAAATATTCAATAAACACTATTAAAATTAAGTTAATATGTCACTAATGCTGTCTATTATTAATTTGCAACTACGTAATCACCAAAACAACATAATATACCTTTTGTATCCTTGATTGTGGCTGTTTGTCCTCCTTGTGTTTTGATTTCATACACACTCAATACTTGGTACTCAGTCAGTTTCCTTATTAAGCAGGCAGTGCTATTGAATAAGCCTTGGCAACAGGTATCTATGGTGACTGTCATATACAGGACACAGAGTGTGTCCAGCCCACCTCTTCAGCGAATAATCATTGTGTGAGCTCATGGGACTATTTCTGGAAGGTATGATCACAATGTTGAAGATTTAACATGTACCTGCCAGAACACTGTAACCAGTCAATAACAACAATGGAATATATTGTTACATGCAAATTAATTTTATCTATTTGTCCGTCTTTAAATTATTAAAATAATTACTTAAAAAATAATAAACTTGACCTTAATATATATATATACAGTACTGTGCAAAAGTCTTAGGCCACAAGCATTTTCACCAACAAAAAATGGTTTTAAGTCAGTTATATCTATCTTTTTCTGTAGTGTGTCAGCAGGAAATATCAGTTTACATTTCCAAACATTATTTTTTGCCATTAATTGTAATAATCCAGTGAGATTTTTGTTTGAACAAGGAGTCTGACAACAGCCAGTGCTCCACACAGAGATCTGATCTCATCATCATCCAGTCTGTCTGGAATGACATGAAGAAACAGAACAAACTGAGACAGACTAAATCTAGAAGAACTGTAGCAACGTCTCCAAGATGCTTCAAGAAAACAGAAGGAACCAGATTATAGCATTGTAGATATGTATGGAGGAATAATCCTGTGTTTCCGTGGTCAGGACACGTTAAACGCATTTCAGAGAGGAGCGTGTTGTTTAATGCGTCGATACGTAACAAGCGTCAGATCAAATGATGATATAAAGAACTTCATTATAGACAACACAGAAATAGTGAGCTCCCAAAATTTAACCCCAGAGATTTCTTTAAGACTCTTCACCCCCACCTGCCGGTTTTGGACGGAGAGACCTGAATTATGGCCTTTCCCTGATCCGTACGGGGCAATATGTTGGCCCGGTGGACAGGCGCTGGCTAGGTAATAGTGCTCATTTAACACATCACTAATAATAACGGTAGATTTTAGGTTAGTAACTGTAAGCTACGTTTAGTCTACCTCCGTTATGTGTCGTTTTTATTAATGATACAGCTCTGAGTGGACTGTTTTCTCAGGTACCTTTTAAATAACCCCAAGGTGTCTGGAGGCAGAAAGGTGCTGGATCTCGGCTGTGGATGTGGAGCCTCAGCCATTGCTGCCAAACTCACTGGAGCTTCCCATGTTGTCGCCAATGACATTGATCCAAGTGAGACTTGTGTTTATGCTGAACTTCATACCTGAAATATTTTTACTGTTTTTAACTGTTTTCTATTCATTATAATAGATTATTGTATTATTATATAAATTATAATAATTAAACCACACTGACTGACAAACAAAAGATTTATGATATTAAACATAAGTGCTTTGTTTTGTTATTGCAGTTGCTGCCATTGCCACAAAAATTAACTGTGACCTGAACAATCTGGACCCTTTAGCTTGTGTGACAGACAACATGATTGGCTCAAAGCCTGATGACTGGGACCTCATTCTTCTCGGAGACATGTTCTATGATGAAGATCTGGCTGATCATCTGCATAAGTGGCTCCAGACATCTATGAGCACACATGGAACACAAGTGCTTATTGGTGACCCGGGATGGGCTCAGTTTGAAAGCCATGACGTTAGAAAATTATTACATAAACTAGCTCACTTTGAGCTGTCCGAGTCGGTCAAAGAGGAGAACTACGGACCAACAAATAGCACAGTGTGGTGCTACAACTACAAACCTGCTCTATAACAGTTAAAGCGTTCATATGTAAGTACAGTATGGATGTCAAAAAATTTGCAGAATATATATTATATATAAAATCGATGCTGTTTACTGTAAGCAAGCATACTGAATAGAACAAATTGTGGAGCAGATTACTGTTATTTCATACATGCATTTTTATTTATTATGCATTATAGTGCAGTTGAAACGTTGAAAATGAAAAGTATGTAAACAAAACAATTTTTCATAAATATATTTAAATATTAAATTACATACAATGCAATTAAATTTCAATCCACACCTGAAAATGCTGCGAAAAATGCATTGATTTTTTATCATTTGTTTAGTAAATTTCACAAGGATGATGCTTATCTTCCTTGGTGATCGTAAGTCACATCAGTACACAGTCCAAGACACTTGTTGGATCTTGTTGGGGCCAGTAAAGTTTTGGAGTGCCTCCCTTGATTTATCTAAAAGAGACACATAGATGTACTGAAACATCATTTTTGCTTATATGGAGTGGTGGCCAAAATGATTAGAACACTAGTATTTTCAGCAGCCAAAAAATGGTTTTAAGTCAGTTATGTCTATCTTTTGCTGTAGTGTGTCAGTAGGACATATCTGTTTACATTTCCAAACATTCATTTTGCCATTAATTGTAATAATCCTGTGAGATTTTTGTCTGACAACAGCCTGTGCTCCGCACAGAGATCTGATGTCATCATCATCCAGTCTGTCTGCAGTGACATGAAGAAACAGAACAAATCCAGAAGGCAACGTCTCCATGATGCTTCAAGAAACCTACCTGCAAAGCTACAGACTGTTAAATGTTTTAGGCACTTGTGTAAAAATTCTGTAAAATGAGGATGCTGTCAAAAATGTCATAAATAGATTTTCTTTATCAATTAACTTCTATTAACTGAATTAAATCAAGATTTGGTGTGACCATTCTTTGTGTTTAAAGCAGCTTTTGCCCTAGGTGAGGTGCACTTGTGCATAGTTTTTCAGGTGGCTTTGCAGGTAGGTTTCTTGAAGCATCTTGGAGACGTTGCCACAGTTCTTCTGTCTCAGTTTGTTCTTTTTCATTCCAGACAGACTGGATGATGATAAGATCAGATCTCTGTGTGGAGCACTGGCTGTTGTCAGTCTCCTTGTGCAAACAAAAATCTCACTGGATTATTACAATTAATGGCAAAATGAATGTTTTGGAAATGTAAACTGATATTGCCTACTGACACACTACAGCAAAAGATAGAAATAACTGACTTAAAACCATTTTTAGCTGGTGAAAATACTACTGTTCTAATCATTTTGGCCACCACTGTATATATATATATATACACTGCATTTTATGTCAGGGACCATGTGACTACCTGTAATTAGGGGACATCCATGGAAACTGAAAATTCTGATATTGGCGCAGTTTGCAAGAACAGCAGTCACAGCCACATCAGTCAAATTGCGACAACGTATCATCTGTAACTCCTGTAACGGTAAATAATTAATTAACAATAATAATACAATATTAAAACTGTCTTAATTTTAAAAAAAAATAAAAAATCAAACAGTATGCAATACCTTTAGGCTTCGTGAACAAACTCCAGTTGCAAGTCCAATGACCCCTCGATCAGTTACCTTTAAATAATGTGAATGTTCAAGTAGTAAGTATTTGGTCAACATAATAAACATCATTGTGTACAAAATGTTGAAAAGGAGTAAGAGCAGCATTATGATTTTGGTTTATGCATTACCGGTCAAAAGTTTGGAGTAAATGAGATTTTTAATGTTTTTGAAATAACACTAATTCTCATTAAGGCTGCATGTATTTGATCCAAAATACAATAAAACAGTACTATTGTAGTGAAATATTATTACAACATAAAATAACTGATTTATATTTCAATATATTCCTGTGACGCAAAGCTGAATTTTCAACATCATTACGCCAGTCTTCAGTGTCACATGATCCTTCAGAATCAGAAATCATTCTAATATGTTAATGTTTTTCAAAAAATCCTAATTATTCCAGACTTTTAACCAGTAGTGAACTATGTGCTTCCAAAGTCTGAAAGCCCAAAAACGGTGTAAATGACCTGTGTCCCAGAGAAGTAGATGCTGTGCAGCATCCTGCAGTTCTCTCCCAGGTCCAGCAGGGCTCTGTCACTGAGAGCAGCGCAGCCACGCAGGGAAATCACTTCTAAACATTTGCAATGTCGCGCCAGAGCCTGAACCCCTGAATCTGTCACAGCTGTGCAGCCTGTGAGATCAACAACCTGAAGATAGGTGCCAGCACCTCTAGACCTGGGAGAAAGAGAAATACAGCAAAAGATGAACTCTTGAACACTAATTAATTTGACCAACAGTGCAATCAGATATCAATTTCAGTCTAAAATGTATAGTTTGGGTGTTACGTTCCTGACAGTTGCTTTCGGTGTTATTATTAGTCAAGTGAAAAGTGCACTTTCATTTCAGTATATATGGGTCGGTAAGGTTTTTAATACTTTTGGAATAAGTTTCTTATGTTTAACAAGACTACATTTATTTGGACAAAAATACAGTAAAACTGTGGAAATATAATTACTATTTAAAATATTTTCCGTGATGCAAAGCTGAATTTTCAGCGTCATTACTCCAGTCTTCAGTGTCACATGATCCTTCAGAAATCATTCTAATATGCTGATTTGCTGCTCAAGAAACATTTCAACATTTTTATCAATGTTGACAGTTGTGCTGCTTAATATGTTTGTCACTTCTGATCAATTTAATGCATTCTTTCTGATGTGTGTATATATATATATATATATATATATATATATATATAATTCATTGCTTTTATTGTTGATTATTTTTAATGATTATTTTAAAAGATTTTATTTTTGGTTATTTTATGTAAAGCACTTAAAATGTGCTATATAAATAAACTTGCCTTGCCTTGCCTAGATCTAATTATTAGTGACTTTTTCTAGTTTATCATGATTAACAAAGTTGAGCATACCTAATGTTGTATTAATATTAAAAATGAATAAAATTAATAATTAATCCCCTAATATTTTCAGGTTTAACCATGGGGACACTGTTATTATTTACCTTATACACCAATTCTTTAGTTAATTTCAGTGTCGTTTCAGTGCTATTTAAATTTGAATATAGTACGTATTAATATTTTAGTATGTATTAATAGTTTTTTACCTTTTCATTTACCTTGTTTCATTTCAGCTTTATAATTATTGAAAACATTTTTATAGTTTTAGTTAACAATAACAGCTAGTTAATTTACCAACTAATTAATGCACATCACAAATGAACCCCATAAACAGCACTAATTTATGAAAAGAATACCCTCAGACGTGATATCTGCACAGCCTCTTAACAGTATTGTCCTCAACTGCAGGCAGTGGATTTGTTTGAGCGCAGAGTCTGACACCTTGCAGTTCTGCAGATCCAATGTGTGAGTTCCGTTGTGCACAAGCTGAAACACAAATCACACGCATGAGCGCAATATATTATCATCATCACAAATGCTCTTGTGATAGAGACGCATTACTTGGCTGATGCTGGAGTCGTTAACCGTGCCATAAGACATCATTATTCGCAATAACCTGTCTTTAATGGCAGCAGGCAACATCCTGATCTCATCATACTTCTCAGCACGCTGAGCCACACTAAAAGCGCACCTGTGTGCGGAGAAACAAATGTATCACTCAAAGATCTGAAATTCATGCTATAAAATGAACAGAATACATAGCGTTACACACTTATCTCGTAGTACTATAATTTACTCACAAGCTCATAAGAGAATCTATGGTAGCCACGATTTGGTCGTTTTCAGTGATGTTTATACACGCTTATATGGCTAACTGCGAAGATATATGTAATATACGTTCATTATGCTTTCAAATTTAATCACATCGTTAACTTTCTATCTTGCATCGTCGCCACATTGATTTGGTTTTCTCTCCTTAGCGAGTATCGGAGTGGGCGGGTCCCATTTATGATATTACGTCATTCATAAGCGACAAACATAAGCGTTCGAGGAATCTATTTAAATTTAATTGATCATATTTTTGGGTTTTGGATACTTTATTTTTATGCATTCTTTTTAAATGTATATGTACTTTCTGTTTTAAATTATGCGTTTACGTCTGTGTATGGATCGTTTTTGCAATGTTTAATCTACAAAAGCTGTATAAAAACTCCACAGCCTCAAAATAAATATTTGATTATATTTACTAGGTTATAATATTCCCTGTTTCTGGTGTTTCTTGAAATGTTTTGTTATATACATTTCCTCTCACAATTCTACTTGTGTTCTCTGAAATGGCTAGTGAATCATGGTTCAGCAGAGCTTAACAACCACGAGCAAAATTAAATGTATTTGTATGTTTTTATTAAAGGGTCTTATAAAATCGTACAAAAATAGATCGTCAAATCCAGTATAAAAAAACCAGTAGAATCCAAATAAAACCACCACAATATACAAAATTTAAAAAAGTACACTTTCATGACAAAAACGTTTCTTGGAAATGTAGTTCAAATGTAAAACTGGTACACAAATACTGGGTGACTAGCAGCTGTTGAACTGGATGAACAGTGTGCAAATGATGCATTTATAATATAATACAAATAATCAAGTTCAAGTAAACTGTAAAAATCTATTTGTACACTTGCAGTTTGCATCTGTTGAGGTTTATCATTCACAGGAAGTAAACATGACAAAATAAGCTCATTTGCTTTCATTTTAATAGAAAATCAAGCTCTTTCACTGCAATTCAAGTTCTGCTTGGAGGCAACATCCTTCTTTTTTTGATATTTCCTCTTAAACTCTTGGAAGAGGCTACATGAACCTGAGACATCAGTGGCCTGGAGGGATTGAGTGTGCTTTTTCTTCAAGGGGCTGAAACTCCAAACACCTGCAGCTAGACAAGCACAGCCATTTAGATGAGTGTTAAACGTTATGTGATAGGCAGATACAGGATTAAATTCAGACAATGTTGCTACCATTACTATCATATTATGTTCATATTCAAATGAACAACATGAATCTTGTGTCCAGTACCTTGGGTTGGCACATGGCTAGTTTTCATCCTTTTAGCTTTTTCTTCTGAGCCTGACATCCCTTGAGAAAAAGGAACAAGAATGATACATTAGGTACAGCATAAAAAGTAATATATATATATATATTTTTTTTTCCTCAGAAGTTAACATTTTGCGTACTCTGTGATGTGTCGGCTTGTGCGCAGTTAAGTTCAGCTCCATCTTCAAAGTTAAAAGACTCTGGCAATACTATGAATTCCAAAGCAGGACCCTCATCCAGTGACATCAAAGCAGGATTTCCTAACTCATATTTACTTTGTGTCACATTCTCTGGTGAATGCAATAATTTGGATGGCACAGTCTTTCCTCTAATGATATATTTATTCATAGAAGTTTGTTGCGTTGTATGCTTATGCTGTCTCTTTCGCTTATTTCCATCAGCCAAATGGACGTTACTCTTCACGTTAACACTTGGACGGAGAGGTTTTCTGACTGAGGTAGATGAAAGTCCCTTTTTGCTGAATTCAGAAACAGGATGCGAGGGGAGGGGTTTACGCCAAGCCAGGTTTTGCAAGGATGCTTTTCGTTTTCCCTCTCTCCTGTCAGTAGCATCTTCTTCATCTGATTCCACACATTTGCACTTCTTTGACCCGCTCTTGTCTTTAATCTTCTGGTGAGAGCTTATAGTTACTTGAAGAGTTTTTGGGGGTTCTTCACAACTTACTGTCTCTTTGTATCTTTTAGTTAGCTTTAGTTTGTTTCCTTTTTCAGAAGACGACCCATACAGTGCAAGACATACTGTATTGGGCTTCTTCAAATCAGGAGCTGGTGTGTCTTGCTCAATCTTATTAATAAGAGTCATGTTTGCTGCACATTTTGTTGGCGATTCATTTCTTTTCTGCTCTGAAGTTTCAGTCTCTGCCTTAGAAACCTCTTCAGAACTTGATATGTCCTTCGCAATCTTTGTCTTGTCCGTAGCAGGATCGTGCAGCAATGGGTTTTCGTCCTCAGAATCATCTGTGGCTTCAGAATCATCTGTTCTTTCAGGAGCAGCAGCAGCATCCATTTCCAATTGTTTGCATTCGCCTGGACTGCCCATTTCAGTTTGCACCTCTAAACTTGTGCTGTGGACCTCAATTTGAATCTCCTCTCTCAACTCAGCTTTTATCTGGCACATGCACAATGAGCCATTTCCATATTCTAAAGTTTGAAACCATTTAGCAAGACAACAGTAAGACTGCAACTTTTCACCACCAGAACTTGGATGTTTCCTCTCTTTTGGCTTCACATCTTCTAGGAGTGCTTCTTGTTCAGACTTGAGTTCTGGGACTTGAACTTTTACCTGGTCCTCAGTGGAAATACGAAGTGCAAGGTCTTTCTGCAAGTCCTTATCTTCCATCTCGCCAGAAAACCATAGCTCAGCCATTTCATGTGGGAGAACATTGATCTTAATAGAGTCTAAACCATTAACCTTCTCAGTCTCCTCTTCATTCGTGTTCACAGGAAGTTCCTGACTAGGTTTTGGATCAGACTTGCATCTCTCATCTGTGAGCATGCAGTCAATTTCAGGCATTTCTTCATTGGACTTATTTTGCATTTGTGATGGTTCTGCAATCACAGGATAAAGTTTCGGTGGACTTGCACAGATACTTTGGCTCGCTGATCCGTCAATCAACATTGGATTTTTAGCTCCATCTGTCTCTCCCAAACTCCTCATTTTTATCTGTTCTTTTGTTGATACTGTGTCCTGGGGTGAATTCAACAAGCAGGCCTTGTGTATTGTCTCTGATGGTGCAGCATTATCTTCCATTATTTGACCAACAAAGCATTGTTTAGCCATTTCATGAGGGAGAACATTAATCTTCATACTAGTTGAAGTGTCCAATCTGACACTCTCTTCCTCATTCATTCGCACAGGAAGTTCTTGACCAGTTTTTGGATCAATGTCACATCTCACAGTCTTATCTGTGAGTACACCGTCAATTTCAGGCATTTCTTCATCTGATTGCACTTGAGAGGGTTCTGCGAGCACAGGATGAAGTGTCGGTGGACTTGCATAACCAACTGGGCTGGTTGATCCATCAGTCAACACTGGATTTTTGGCCCCATTACAAAAACGCTCATTAAACCATGATGTAGCAGTCGAGGTTTGATGCTTGTTCTTCAAAACATCACGTTTTTCAGTTTGGTGTTGATGTTTCTCCACTGCCCTAACCAGATGTGTCATGGTGTTCAGTGGATGTTCTATATTTGACTGGAAGTTGGTTTGTTTCACAACCTCTGGTGGTGTGGCAGTTTCTTTATCTTGCATTAATAGACCAGCAAAGCATTGCATAGCCACTTTGTGAGGGAGAACATTAATCCTAATAGATGCTGGAGCATCCATCTCGACAACCTCTTCATTCATTTGCACAGGAAGTTCTTGACTGGGTTTTGGATTAGTCTCACATCTCACAGTCTCATCTGAGAGTACACAGTCAATTTCAGGCATTTCTTCATTGGATTCATTTTGCATTTGAGATGGTCCTGCAAGCACAGGAGAAAGTTTTGGCGGACTTGCATAGTCAGTTTGGCTGATTGATCCATCAGCCAACACTGGACAACTTTTGGCTTGATTACAAAGAGGGTCATCCAGCCTTAATGTTGCCGTCTTTTGTGTTGCAGCAATGACTTCATTTTCAGCAAAGCATTGTTTAGCCACTTCCTGAGAGAGAACATAAAGCTTAACAGAAGATGAAGCATCCATCTCTATATTCATTTGTACAGAAAGTTCTTGACAAGGTTTTGGATCAGTCTCACATCTTAGGGTCTTATCAAATTTACTGTTAAGCATGGATTCATTTTGCATTTGAGTTAATGGAACAAACTCCCGTTTTTCAACCACAGGACTAAGCGTCAATGCGTCGATTATGCAGTCACTTTGGCTGGATGATTCATCACTCAACATGGGACTTTTGGCTTTGACACTATTACCAAAACGGTTGTCCAGTTTTGATGTTCTAGATGACTGTTCAAGCTTTCTTTTCAAACCACCATTTTTTTCAATGAAATTTTGATACTTTAATGTAACATTTCTTTTTTCCAATAACCTCCCCAGACTGGTCATGCCCTTCAGTGGATTAACAGTGTTTGGTTGTTGTTCGTTAAGCTTTGGAGAGAAGTTATCAATCACTGTTGGAGGCTGAGCATTCGAGAGATCAGGAGATTCTTCACGACTCTCATAGTACATATTTTTCTCCGAGGACAATTGTTCTTCTTGTTGTACTTTGTCTGTAATCTGATTATGTTCAGCTAAAGATGATTTATGATGGGCTGATAGCAATACTAGAATTTGAGATGCTGAATATTTGGCCTTCTCCTCTAGCCTCTGCCTGCTTACTTGTTCTTCTGTTGATACGGTTTCATGAGGGAGAGCATTCATCTTAGTGGTTGAAGCATCCATCTTGTCAGTCTCCACATCATTCACGTGCACAGGAAGTTCTTGACTAGGTTTTGGGGTGGTCTCACATCTCATGTTCTTGTCAAGGATGGCAGAGTCATTATTATGTATTTTTTCACTGGATCCAACTTGCATTTGAGAAGATAACACAATCTCCTGTTGTTCTGCAACCACATGAATGGGCTTTGGCAAGTTTGTATGGTCACTTTGGGTAGTTGATTTGGGTGACACAACACTCTTGATTCCAAATTGGTTATCCAAACTTGACTTTCCAGTCAGGACACCTTGTTTATCCAAATCCTTCAGAACAGTAATCATGGCCTCCAGAGAATTTGTAATAATTGGTTGACTGTTGGTTAGTTCTGCAACCTGGTAATTATTCTTTGGTGAGCAGTTGGTATCAGTCACAGGTGGAGATTGTCCATTAAATGAAACAGGCACGTTTTCATGTAGACTCTCATTGTTTGATACTGGCTTGTCTGCTGGTACTTTGTTCTCCACCTCTGATGATAACTGTTTGCTCCTAACCAATGATGGCTTTTCAGTGGCTTCTTGCAATTCGCTTGGTGTTTCACATGCCAAGTTTTGTGCTTCGTGTTCAGGGACATTTTGAAAAGACTTATAGGACCAAGAATAACCACATTCCTTGTCGATGTCATCAACATTTTCATTAAGATTCAACCAAGACGACTTGTACGTCATCTTCAGTGGCTCTTCGTTGTGTTTTAAAACATGAAAATCCCTGATGACTTTGCTACGTGCATCATTTACAATTTGCCTCAGTATCACAGGCTCATTCATCGGAGAGTAAATATAAACTTCTTCCATTATGCTTTGATAGATACCACTTTCTAAAGCTTCAGAAAACTTGTGACAATCAGCGTTCCAATAAATCTCTAAGATTTCCCTCCCAGGATCAGTTTTGTGGATGTTCTTCTGATCCCCGTTAACCATTTGCTGAATCGCAGCTATTAAGGTCTGCAATCGATCTAACGGCCATTCAATAAAAGGAATGGTGTCCGGGTCAACAGTTTTCTTGTCTGTAATGGAACAGTTTTTATTTGTCTTTTCAGCCAGTTCATTTTGCATTTGAGTTGGAACAGACTTGTTTTGTTCTGCAACCACACTTTTTAGCTCCGGTGAACTTGCATGATGACTTTGGCTGGTTGATTCATGAACCAAAACTGGACTTCTGGCTCCAGCTACGTTGCAAAGGCTATAATTCAGCCTTGGCTCTGCTGACTTTGGTCGCTGATGCTTGCTTGTTGGGTCGTTTTGTTCTCCCGTTTGGTTCATCAGATTAGCGTTGGTAACCAGAGGATGTGGAATATTTGGTTGATGCTGTACAGCCTCTTGCACAGGCATTACGTTCTTTTTCATATTAGCAGATGTGTCTGACACATTAACAGGTTGTGTTCCTATCGGAGACAATGGCATGACAACAGCAACAGCTCTCTGAGCAGCATTATTTTGTTGCAGGTTCTGTAACTGGTGGAGGTAGCCACCAAACAAACTACTTTGGCCATGATGTTCATTTTCTGTTGGGGAATAATATTTTAGATCAGAAGGCAAGCTCGTTCTTGTTTTTGAGGAGTCTTTTGGCAAATTAGTAGGAGCATTTGCATGTTGCTGCCTGCTATGCAAGTTGCTGGTGTTAACATTTAATCTAGCTTCATTAAGACGTTTAGTGTCCACTGTTTTAAACTGTTGTGAATTAAGTGGGCCAGCTGCCGAGGAGGTAGTTTGCTGTTGCATATATAAACTGTTAGTTATGTTGAAGGCACAATGTGACATGTTTGGCCCATTATTGTTGGGAGCACTTTCTATATTTCCGTTGTTAACGGGTAGGAATATCTGGAAATTAGAGGGCATGTTCCACAGAATAATTTGGGAGTCCTGTTTTCCTGTTGGCAACTTATGGTTTGAATTTAGCTGATTTTCTTGTGCGACCTTTGTGCCTTTGGTAGCTTGAACGCTACTAGCCAAAATCTGGTCACTGGTTGCCGGTTGGATTGTGCAGGTGAAGTAATTTCCAGTGGCAGTTTGTCCAGAATATGAGGGACTTGCAGCGTGAGGTGGTAAACATATCTGGTAAAAGTTCTGGCTCATCCTGTTTCCAGGTGTAGTTGCTTTTCCATGCAAATTTTGCAGTTGTCCTGAATGTTGTGAACTGGCTTGCATGCTACTCGATGTTCAATTGTATCTCCAGACAGAATGTTGGAGTGGAATAATCACATCCCTGGAAAAAAAACAAAAAACAAAAAAAAAGCAAAGCAAAACATTAGCGTAACAAAATACTTTCAAACTAAATACCATTAGTATTACAAGATCATTCACTGGTGTTAGATTAATTTGAAAGTTTATTAGATCTGTTATTTGTTTTATCAGCAAAATCCCTGTGGTTTTCCATTACAACACAGGCCTGGAAGAATGAATGAGTCGACACAGATTCGGTGCATTAGCAAAGCACTCTCAACTTTAAAGGGGTCATATGATGCAATTTCAAGTTTTCCTTTCTCTTTGGAGTGTTACAAACTGTTTGTGCATAGATAAGATCCCTGAAGTTGCAAAGACTAAAGCCTCAAAACCAAAGAGATATTCTTTATAAAAGTTAAGACTCGACCACGCCCCCTAAAACGGCTCATTCAAACACGCCCCCACATGTCTACGTCACGATGTGGGGAGATTTTCATAACACCGCCCAAACGTATACACAATGAAAGAAGGCAGAACTATTATTCTTGCTGTAGTATTGTTGCTGCAGCCAGCGCCATGTCTTGGAGATGCTGTGTGTTTTATTGTGAAAGCAAAACTACTTTGTTTGGGGTTCCAAAAGAGGACACAACTAGAAATCAGCGGTTAAGTTGTATTTACAACACTGTTCCAGAACAGTTCAACGCAAAGATTCGAGTGTGTGCAGCACATTTTACGGAGGACTATTTCCTGAACTTGGAAGCTACAATGTTGGCTGGCACAAAGGCTGTTTCTATAAAGTGGGGCAATTCCAACTTTGCAAGGACAGTCTGACGCTTCTGACTCACAGCCTGCAAGTACATTTCTGTCACTGACGATTCAAACGCGAGTTTTGAGCTGTGTAGAGTAGTGCTTGTTGTTTGTCGTTTCTCCGATCACAAATACAGACATGGTAATGTTTACGCGGCGCGATGCAACGCGACACGTAAAAAGACAGTTTAAGTCATTATAATCAGTAATTATGTCCCCACTGGCTGCAACAAATGCCTCGTTTGTAATGGGTTTTGTTGTTTTTGTGTGGTCGCGGCCTGAAACGCCATCACAATACGGTGAGGGGCGTAACATTTCCTTCTCAAGCTTGAGGTATTCGGCCAATCACAATGAACTGGATAGCTGGCCAATCAAAGCACGCCTCGCTTCTCGAGTTGCATAATACAGTTTGGTTTTACAAAGTTCGTTGGAGTTTTCGCTCTCACTTTCCTTCGCTTTTAAATAGCTTATAAATGCCAGGGCGCATTTTACTTTCACTTTCATTTCCGGTCAATTGCTTATCTATAACTTACAACGACAATTTTTCTGCAATAAACATGGGACTTTTATTAACAAAACGAATAAAAATACACCATTACCATGCTATAAATGCTATAAGCCTAATATAAAATAACAAACTTACAAAATGTTTAAATGTAAAAAAAAAACCAGAAAATCATCAAACGCTGTGGAACCAAATGAATAAGAAACAGAAGGAATAAGAGCAAAACGAATAAAGCCTGGAGGCACGGAATACACCTTGATGTAAAATAAAATAAATAAATTACACAAAAATTTAAATAAAGTAAACATAAGCAAACACTGTGGCTATGACTGGGCGATTTTTCAGATTTTATTAATTCGAATTTAATGTTTTGCCACAATTTTATTTTTTATAAATCGAGGAATCGCGATTTTGAATAGAAATATTACCAAACGCTAGAATTAGACACTTTGACAATAACAGTAAAGAGAAAAGAATGATCCAACCGCATGTCGGTGCACACGCTTAACCGCTCACGTGTGATGCTCTCTAGGTGCCATTCACACAGAATGTGCTTTTGTGTTGACAAAGATGCGACGCGGGCAGTGGAATAGGAAAAAATGCAAGAAGATGGGAGTTAAACATCTTTTAATAACTAGAGCGCCGCATTTTTAGAATGCCGTTTCATGCACGAGACGCTGCAAGAGACGCGAGCGCAACAGTCAAACGCGTCCATGTTTACATAGAAAAAACAATGGAAAAGCAGCGTAATCAAATAAAAAACCTGTGAAGAACTACTACTGTATGTCTGATATTTCATGTTTGCATCAGGGTGACAGGCTGAAAACTGCTGTTCATTGTTTTACAGAGCCTTTATAGTTAATAATAGCACTCTAGGTGTTATACCTTCAGTCATTTTGAATTTGAATTACTTGAGAATTTTTAAAGCATTTTTCTTGTATTATTTCTGAACATATAATATGCATAAGAAAAGTTTGTACAAGATGTAGTTGTAGTTCATGCATCTTTTCTGCAAAGATATTTAGTGATTTGTTTAACATTTACATCATGATGACAACTTCATGTGTGGTGCACTTAGAATAGAATTTTCTTTAACTAGAGGGTTAATAAAGAAAAAGTTGCTTGAATCATGTTGTAGTTACATTTTCAAGTTGACTAGTTAATTGTACAAAATCAAGAATTGGTCAAATGTTCTGAGAAAATAAAGATTTTATTTTTTTGCCATATCACCCAGCAATAGAAACAAATAAAAAATCCTTCCAATTTTTAATTTCTTTAATTTTTCAATCTTTAATTGTCTGTTCTCTAACTGAACTAAATGAACACCTGTAATACTGTCTATATCCCCCATCCCCGGGGGATGTATATATTATATAGCACCTATATTATATGGCCTAAGGCAAACAGCAAACAAATGCATGCGCGGCCACACACAGACACACAGACCTGAAGGTGTTTATATGCTACACAGCCTTGCTTGGGAGGGTTATATTGTACTATGGTTTCTTTAGGACAGAGGTCTCGAAACTTGGTCCTGGAGGGCTGGTGTCCTGCAGAGTTCAACTCCAACCCTTATCAAACACACCTGAAACAGCTAATCTAAGCATACTAGAAACTTTCAGGCAGGTGTTTTGAGGCAAGTTGGAGCTAAACTCTGCAGGAGTTCTAAGCCTTCTAGGACTGAGTTTGGACACCCTGCTTTAGAACAAGTAACAAGTTCAAGAATGAGAACATGTTGATTTTTTTTACACTTATGTTGCTTGTTATTTGTAATATTTTCCATTGGCAGCCCAGAATGTGATTGTTACACTATAATAAAAATGCTGAAAATGTGAAGTTGCACTTCAGCTTATGTGACTTTAGTGAAATTGCTAAACCTAAAGTAAATAAAATAGCCTAATTTGATCCTACAGTGTTGCTGCACATGCTTTTAGATCATTACAAATAATAATGCAAAATGATTATCTTAGAATAGAAGATATGCTGTCTCTCGTATCACATAAATTATCAATAGTTAAGTATGTGGTTTTGAAGAAGATTCTTTTTTCTTTCTCTGTTTTGACTGTCTCATTTGGACTTGAGCCTCTTTGGACTCGGTCTTGACTCGGACTCGATAGTCCTGGTCTTGGACTCGACAAAGGTGGACTTGACTACAGCCCTAACAAATGGAGATTGGTCTCATTTGAATCCCAAAAATAAGACTGATTAGCCTTGGGTTAACTGCTAGCTGGTCAAACTAGTTCTTAGTCTTAACACAGAAACAAATACTGACTTTTTCCTCTCAGAATTGCGAGAAGATAGTACGAAAGAAATTTGTGGCATAAAAAGCTGCAATTACCTTTACTTTTTTGTTTGTTTGTTTTTAATTTCGTGGCAGAAACGGGCTATAGTCGTTGACTAGATGGGGGTCATAAATAATATGTATAAATTACAAGATTTATATAAATTACGTCGCTTTATCACTGGCGGCATGCACCAAAATGTAACACTTAATTCGGTCACGTCAGCACGCTGGTATAACAGAACATACAGGAAATAGGTTTTAAATACGTGTTATGAAGAATGTCATCTTTAATCGATTTTTTTAAAAAGATGCTTTTAAATGCACAGACTTGCCTTTGTTTGGCTTTCCAAAGGTTATCGTTTATGCAAACCAAAAACGGAGCTCTAAAACTTTATAACCCAAGAAAACTGTTGTCACGCACAGTCTGCAAAGTCAACAAGGCCAAATTTTAAACGATGGAAACCCAAATCGTTCAATACAAAGGAAATACTAAACTACTTACTGAACATCCGTGTAAGATACGCTCCTCTGTCTGTGATGAAAGTATTCTTTCAGCTGCGTACTCTAACTACTACTAACGTTACTCTTCTCCTTCTTCTCCTTCGTTTTTTTTATTGGCGATTCGCGGTCTTAAACTAACGTTACTCTCCACTTGAGGAATCTTATCAGGCCTTTGTGCACGAGGGGCGGGACCGTTATAACCCATGTTGCCAAGTAAAATTTGTTTACTTCGATTTGTGTGTGTGTGTGTGTGTGTGTGCGTGTGTGTGTGTTATAGTACATTTACTAGGAAAACGTTGTATTCTTTAAAAAAAAAAATCATAATTCTTTCATTTGTGAATTTTATACTTCGCATGATCTAAGAGATTGAGTTTTTTTTTCCTAAATTAAGGGTGATCTGGCAACATAGTGTGACCTGAATACAAACCGACCTTTTTCCCAGCCCTTGACCTGTCACCATGGATCTGGCTTTGAATAGTGTCGTGTCCCGAGAGTGGTGGATCCTCGTCAGTGCGGTCAGAGAAGCGCAAAACAGCAGAGTTTCAGGTGCCAAAGGAAGACTTTATTATACAGAGTAACAAAGTCGAGAAGACAGCCGCCACATCCACTGCCTCTGGTCTTTGTTCAGGCTCATGTTTTATACACTTTAACAATGTAACAAAGTTGGTACTTTCTATTTTTTATTTGTCATGCCTGTTTGGTTCGCCACCATTATTTTGTAACCCTTCTAGTTCATTTTCTAATGGTGGAATTTTACTAAAGCTGCCATTTTTTAAAATATATGGCCTCCCATTGGTTGGAGGTGATTTCATCCTTCTTGATGTCATTCTCTGGAAATCACCTGATATTTGGTAATGAAAATTTCCAACATTGCTCTTGTAAACTCACAAGCTATATTCAGATATTCAGTTTTAGACTAATTTAACATATTATTCAGTATATTGATTACTTTCATGATTACACATTCTCTTTTTAGTAAGATAATAACATTTTTATAATTTAACGCTAAATTACACAATAATAGTAGGCCTAGTGTAAAAGAATTTCCCACTATTGACAGCTCATGCTCTTTTTGTAAATAAGCAGAGGAGAAATCAGCATATCTGTTTTCTGGTTGTCCTATATCTAATCAATTTTGGTCGGATAGGTTCTCATACCGGTTGTGGCTAGAAGGGATACTTCTCCGACCGGAAACTGACAATGAAATTTAATTTTCTACCTATTAGATTGTGTTTTATTCACTTTTATTAACTTACCCTCTTTGTGGAGGGCGTCAATGTTCGTCTTCTGGATCATTGCCAAGTCAGCAGTCTTCTCCATTATTGTGGTTTCAAAGAACAAGAGATACCCGGAATTTATACTGTAGGGATGGTCATTCATTGAAACTCAAATGTAAATATTCTAATATTTTGAGATACTGATTTTTGACTTTCATGAGCTGTAAGCTCTAATCATCAAAATTAAAACAAAAAAACTTTTGAAATGTTTTACTTTACAAGCAATGAATCTAAAATATATGAAAGTTTCACTTTTTGAAATAACTTACAAGAAAAAAATGAACTTTTTCACGACATTCTAATTTATTGAGATGCACCTGTGTGTGTGTGTGTATATATATATATATATATATATATATATATATATATATATATATATATAAATAAGCATATTGCAGAAAAGATGACAACTAGGGACAATTATTTTTTATAAATTGACATGGTTTGTTCCTCTTTTCATTCAGATAATATTTTTAAATACCATTTTTTATGTGCTTTTGTGCTAACTGATGTCCTTATTTTACAACAACAAAATAAAAATCAGAATCAAAATGAAATTCAGCAAGAATTGAATGTAAAATCATCCAAAGAAGTCACTGTCCTAAAATGGGCCACAATGAAGAACATATTTACATTTATTTTTGGATTTGACTGATAAATGCAGATTGCTTTCAAATGAGTTCTTCAGGTTGAATAAAATGCATAAATACAAATTCAGAGGAAAAAACAAACCATACACAAAAATATGAACTATTTACAAAAATGACCACATTTTTATTTTAAGTGTTAACATCTCATCAAACTGAAATTACACATGCAACATGATTTTTAATCTATATAAAAAAAAGAGCAAAGCCCTCATTCCACTAAGTTGCAGGAAAATTCACATTTGTTCTATTTTATTGCTTTGATAGAGGGGTGAGTTAGTTTTGAACCCCCTCAGGACCCCTTTTACCCCAAACCTTTACATGGATAAAACTCCAAACGTGTGAAAAACAAACAAAATAACACCCAACAGACTAGTCACATAAAATCATAATGTGTGCGCACAGACACACACGGAGCACACACAAAAACAAGCTAAACAAACATAGAAGTCCAGCTCAGTGACCTGCGAGAGTCGGCTGAAGACCTCCATAACAGACCCCACCACTCATGACCTGTGGAAGTGTGGAGGTCTGATTTGTGACGATTAGGTGTTGATTTCTGCACATCTTCAGGAAAACTGGAGCTGTTGCACACCTGGGATCTGCATCAGATGAAACGCAATTAAAAGCATCACTCAAAATGCTTAAGACTTAAGTGTGCTATCTTGGTTTGATTCGCACCTGCTGATAGGAGGTGGTGTACACCATCACATTTTGTTGCTGTCCATCAGCTGTTATGATTCCTGCAGGTAGTGGATTTGCTGAGAAAGAAAAAGATTTCATTGTGTTGGATTAGTCAACATTTACAATACATGTTTGTGTTGTATAAACATAAATGTTGTGTAAATGATCATTTGTCTGCTGTGTTGTAAAGATGAACCTCTAAACCAACCATGAGTATTTGAGCAAGGGACAATACACACACACACACATTGATAATTTATAATTAATTAGAAATTATATGTATCCATAATCATTACTGATATTGTGAATAACTGCTGTATAATAATAATAATAATAATTATTATTATTTGAAATTACATTTAATTGATCAATCATTTATTAATACAACATGTACGGCTGGGTATCGTTCAAAAATTTTCAATACCAATACCTTGACTTCGATACCAGTTCCTTTGTATACACAGTCTAATTATTTAAATTAAATAAATATTGTAAATATTACTATTTTCTATTAATGAATATCAAGTCAAACTGCATATTTATTTATATATTTTTACAATATGTTTGATACATTTCCTGTTAATTTATTACTGTTAATAAAACTGTAAAAAGATAATAAAAATACTAATATTTTCATAATATTTCAGGCATTCATTTGAATTAAAGGCAAATGTGACCCTGGACCACAAAAACAGTCTTAAGTGTCAATTTTTCGAAATTGAGATTTATACATCATCTGAAAGCTGAATAAATAAGCTTTCCATTGATTTAGGATAGGACAATATTTGGCGGAGATACAACTATTTGAAAATCTGGAATCTGAGGGTTCAAAAAAATCTAAATATTGAGAAAATTGCCTTTAAATTTGTCCAAATTAAGTTCGTAGCAATGCATATTACAAATCAAAAATTAAGTTTTGATATATTTACGGTAAGGAATTTACAAAATATCTTCATGGAACATGATCTTTACTTAATATCCTAATGATTTTTGGCATAAAAGAAAAATCAATAATTTTGACCCATACAATGTATTTTTGGCTATTGCTACAAATATACCCCAGCGACTTAAAACTGGTTTTGTGGTCCAGGGTCACAAATAATAACACACAGTGTACATACAGTTCATAAATAAGAAAAGCTGCTTTGGCAGCTACTTGAAATAAAATAGGTTTGTGATAAATAAATAAAATAAATAAACAAATAAAGTTAATTAATTAAAGCTACATATAAATATTAAAAGATGGAGAAAAAACAACAACAAAGTGGCAAAAAAAAATTACTGAAATAAAATATAAAATATAAGAAAAAAATGGAATACTACAACAGTATATAAACAATAATTAACAAAGTATTACAATAGTATATAAACAATAAATGAAATATGAGTTTGGTTGTAACTACCAGTAACAGTACCCATCTGTACTAATCAGTTACTTACTGAAAGTCTCGTCGGTCAGCTCCTCTCCCATGCCTTCGGTTACAGTTACGGTACTTATGCCTTTCTCTCCTTTCATCGCCTGAGAACATTCACACAAATGTAACGTCAGTCAAAAGGAGGAATCCACACCTCGGACAGCTGTGCAAAGTGTTACTGCTTATACCAGGCAAGTTAGCTTTTTTTACTTCAATGATATGTGATGATGCCATTAAAACATGAATGTCAATGTTACCTCTCTGAACTTCTGCAGGTAGAGCTTCAGAGGCTCCACATACATGTCGAAACCAAGCGTGGACATCGCGAACAGGATGTCTTCGCCGTTTATCGTCTTGCGTTTCTCCTGATGGCATCTCTCGCTGGCTTCTGAAGTGATGAAGCTGATGAACTCGCTCACACACTCCTGCACACACTCCTTGGCGTCCTTTGCTATCTAAGGTGATGGAGAGAAAGGTTTTCTTTTGAATAATGTGTGAAAAAAATTAAATAAATAAATAAAAAGGGGTTTTATTTTTCTTTCTCCAAACCAAAATGCCTTAAAAATGACATGCTTTTCCAGTTTGTGGGATTGCATTCTTCATGATTCGAGCAACGTTGGCGATGGGGAGATAGATGTCTTGTTCACGTAGGTTATCTTTGCTTCCATTGCCATCCTCGTGGTCGTTGAGACCCTCATCACCTTCATCTTTACAAAAGAAATAAATAATGTTTCCTAAGCATCAAATCAGCATATTAGAATGATTTCTGAAGGATCATGTGACACTGAAGACTGGAGTAATGATCCGGAAAATTCAGCTTTGTCATCACAGGAAGAAATCACATTTTAAAATATATTCAAATAAAAAAATAGTACTAATATTACTGTATATTTGATCAAATAAATGCAGCTGTGCATTTATGCAGCTTCTTTAAAAACAATAAAAAATCTTAATGATTCCCAACTTTGGACCTGAAGAGTATATATAATTTAATAATAAATAAATAATTTTGAATAATTATTACAATTACATATTTTTTTATTATATAACACTTAAGTCAAATAATTTATTAGTGAATTATATAAAATATTACATAATAATTGCATCATTTTTTAAATACATAATGTATTAATAAATTAATCAATTAAATAACTTCATTAAGGTTAATTTGTACCTTCTGGAGCTTGAGCTAGAACAAAGTGACTACCAGCCATATATTCCCCTGTTATGCCAAGTTGGGAGGCATCTGTGGTTGAACTGTCTCCGTCCATCTAAAATATAAATTGTATTACAGGTGTAAATTATAGTTTGTGTTTCAAAAGCAAGTGAGCTGCCTACCTAGACAGCATATTTGGCCTCAGTGCACTATATTATACTTACATAAACGTACGTCGTGTGCACGCAAAAGTGAGATTTCATCAACATAACTTAGATGTACAACTAACGAGCCACTAATATGAATTTAACCTTTATTTTAAACAGTAATAAACGTTGATGATTATCATCTGTCAGTGAATCGCATAAACATACATTTTTCATTTTATGGAGTTTAAAACACAAATTCCCCTCACAGGATTGATTAGATATTTATAAATGATAATATATATATATATATATATATATATATTGCCAATTATATATTGAAGGCAGTCAGTGTAGTCTAAATATGAAATTTAATAAACAAAAAGCGAATTAAAAACAACAGGGCACCTTATATCAACATTTTGATACCAGAAAACATTTTATTGGCTAAAGAGCTCGTTGGTGCTAGCAATGAACATGGATGTTTACACACACTAAGTAAAAACAAACCACACTTTGCCACTGAATCATTCTGATAAATTGGTTAAATGAGTTATTATAACTGATTGGTGCAATAAACGGCAGAAGGCAGAGAACAAGGCAGACGAGTTAAAGCAGCCGCGGATCCGCTAAAATTGGTCGTTGTAAACAAAGGGGCCGCGCACCATGACGAGGTTTTAACAATTATTCCTACAACAGCGAACTGCTTTTCATAAACCGCGCTTAATTTCTCATTCTCCCCGCCAACTAATAATAAAACACTCGAGCGCAGAGATTTCCATTCGATGTAACGAAATACGGGTTAGCAATCATTGGCCGGAGCCGCACACTAACCTGCGATGAAGCCCTGGTTGGTTCTCGTCTCAGTTCGGGCGTTTGGTTGGACAGAAAATGGCTGCGGGAGAGCCAGTCCCTGCGCAGGGCTGAACAGTCCTTGAGGAGGAGTCTACCTCGGACACTAGGTGGCGCCATAGCCCTTCTGTTTTAAAATAAAAACGCAATGTTGTCGAAATAGCGCCTTCTATTGGTAGTGGTTGGTACACCGCACTGCATTTGCTTTGAGAAGCATCCCAGTCTGTGACCTAGTGATTATTTCCCACATTAGCTTCTCTTACGAAACGTTATATCAAGTTCCAGTAAACATTTAATGGTTACTGTTATTATTGCTAAGGGCACATAATTCATATATGTGGAGATGAGTGAGTTTGCGTATCTCAAATCTGACACTGATTCTGATAGAATATAGCAACAGATTTTGTTAAATGGTCACATTAAAATGTATTGGAAACATGTTCCGTGCCTTCGTTATTTATTTATTTATTTATTTATTTATGTGTGTGTGTGTGTGTGTGTGTGTGTGTACAGATGATTTTTGTTTTATTGTTTCAAAAACTGAGACTTCATCATAAAAAATGACAATTTTAAAACGCTGATAATCTGAACAAAGATTAAAATAAACACACCATTTTAGTATACTTACTATAAAAGCATTTACTTGTTCCACAGTTGTGGGACAAATAGAATAAATCACCAAAACTAATATTTATAATATTAAAATTTATAATAGGCTATTAATATTCAATATTCTCCCTAATATTGTGTCACTCACACACTCTCTCTCTCACACACACACACAGTTATATATATATATATATATATATATATATATATATGGTCAAAGACGAAAAGGGGTAAAACAATACCCTAAAAAAAAACAATAACTGTAATACTGGTTTAATTGTTGTTGTTTTTCCCCCCCAAAATTAAAAAGTTTTCTATTTAATTCAATTTCAATTTTGTTTTTGTTTGTCTGAGTAAAAAATAAATATCATACATTTTTCCCTGATTTACAGAAGACACTCACTAAAATGTCATTCAGTGTAACAGTCTTGTCAGGCATATTTACAACAAAAATCAATTTACGACATATTAAAAGACTAATAACTTTCACCCCAGATACTAATTAGTTGTAATTTTACATTTTTTTAATTTGCCACTATCCTAGGTTTTGCCTATTTGTCAGTAAGAATTTTTTACTCATTTAAAACACAAAATTTAATATGCTCCCTTATTCTATTATATATTTTAATATGTACAAGTCAGAATAAGCATGTTGTTTGATTTTTTACATAAATATTGTTACACTTAATGACAATGTAACATTATTTCAACCAAATTTTGACATTTTATTCTCCAAAAACATATTTAAAACCTTAAAAGTAGACACTTAAATTAATGTGCTTTCTATGTACATAAAATCATTTTTGTAAATTTCTTTTGATGCAGACATCTTTACTATTACATCTTTAATATTGCTAAATAGCTGTAAATGTAAGTGGTAGCCAAAACTTCGGTCAATTTTTCTCTTACATTATCACTGCTACATTTCTGAAGTATACATGAATGAATTGAGTTTTTTTACAGCAAAAGTTAATAAAATAAACTACTGCAGGTGATTTAATAAAATACTATTAATATTGAGACATTATTGTGTTTACTCTCCTTAATACATCCTGAAGATTAATAATTAATCAATAAAAAAATAAAATCCACATGCATTGTTTAATTGTATAAGGCTGCCCAATGCAAATATTTGGCGATTAAGACCATATTATGATTAATAGCCTGTCACATCTCAATGTCGTTGAATACACATTTCTGAACCACAAAAACATATAACCAACATATTTTTATTAGAACCAAATTGAAAATGCAGTACTATACAGTACAAAAGAAAGGATACTGATCTAGAAAGATGTGCAAATCAGACATACATTTAACATAGCAACCTATGGAAACAGACAACAGCAGTACTTAATTCAATAAAGATAGAAGTGCTATTGTCACATGATTCACTGAATTGCACACAGGGAATTGACTGGCATGTATGGAGAGGTTGATATTTCAAGTAAAGTTCATCTGGCTGAACTGTGCAGAGAAATGACAGGTATGTAGACCAGCACATCAGACAGTGGTGACAGATCCGATTTAATCGGTTTAATGAAATCAGACAGTGCCATTTTAATGTTTATGTCACCAGTGACATAAGAAGAAAACAAAGCGTCAGAAAGCCAGTGCCCAAAAGATCGCCCAGACCCATCAGATATGGGATGGAGAAGCTATCAGGATCCCTGCCGCACTTCCACAAGCAGTGAACCACCACATCAGCGATGCCCAGCAGAAGAAACACCTGAATGAAAAAAGACTCAGAATAAAACACCACAGCTCGCCTCAATAAGACATATACTAACACCACTTTGACTTGCCTGTATGAAAGCAGCTATCAAATAGAAGAAAACGAAGACTGCAGTGGGTGGATCTGGACTGCCTTGTATTAAGTAAATGCTGTAGATGAAGATCAGGTGACCTGGGATGGTCAAAGTGAGCAGCACCTGCGCTGATCTTGCATTCGGTCCTGTCAGATGCAAGGAAGATTTTTTTATCGTCTTCGTTCTGAAACCTTAAACCAGGTCCAGTTTCCTGCAGAATTTAGCTTCAACCCATTGATGGAAATTTGTTACCTGTGGCGCAAAAGCTGCGGCAGGGGCAGTAACATCCTTTAGAGTCGTCTGGAAGTTCACCCAGTGGACAGTGGAAATGAAGATATGTGGCTATACGACTAGCCTGGATGGAAACCAGATTACCACCAACACCTTAAAGGAATAATTCATCCAAAAATGAAAATTCTGTCATTAATTACTCACCCTCATGTCGTTCCAAACCCGTAAGACCTTCATCTTCGGGAACACAGATTAAGATATTTTTGATGAAATCCGAGAGCTTTCTGACCCTCCATAGACAGCAACACAACTATCAAAATTGTTTAGTGAAGTCGTTATTTTTGTTTTCTTTGCACACAAAAAGTATTCTCCTGGCTTTATAAAATTAAGGTTAAACCACTGATGTCACATGGACTATTTAAACGATTAAAACGATGAGTTATGTAATCAGATTACTTTTTTCAAGTAACTAGTAAAGTAACAGACTACTTTTCAATTAACAAGAAAATATCTGAGTTACTTTTTCAAATAAGTAACTCAAGTTACTTTGTTTTTCAAGTGCAGAGGCATTTTCTTCAGCCTGAGTCTTATTAATTTCAGGGCCTTTACAGTCGCCAAAAAAAAATATACCTTTTGGGTTTCCTGTTATTAAAAATAAATAGGCAAGCCCAGCCCAGGTGACAAACAGTAATGCAAAAATACGTAATGCATTACTTTCCATAAAAAAGTAACTAAGTAACGCAATTAGTTACTTTTTTATGGAGTAACGCAATATTGTAATACATCACTTTTAAAAGTAACTTTCCCCAACACTAGTCCTTACTATGTTTTGTGGCCTTGAACGTGTCAGTTGTGTTGCGCTCTATGCAGGGTCAGAAAGCTCTCGGATTTCATTAAAAATATCTTCATTTGTTTTGCGAAGATTGAACAAAGGGCTTACGGGTTTGGAACGACATGAGGGTGAGTAATTAATGACAGAATTTTCATTTTGAGTATCCCTTTAAGGAGAGGTTGAAATTGAAAAGTGTGTATAAAATTTGAAACAAACAGACAGTTGATTAGAACATGGTATATCAGTTGAGTCTGATCCACCATTTATAACAGGACTGTAAAGAACAACTCCTTCGAGTTTTGGATCTGCAATGGTATGGTCCAGAATCAGTCCTCCAAGACTGGAGATATGAAAAAAAAAAAAAAAAAAACATAAGTTGGTTGTACTAATATAATGGGTAAAGTTGCACATCACAAAAAGGTCCATGTTAGACTTATATTGATGCACACTACCAGTCAAAAGTTTTTAAAAAAAGACTCTTCTGCTCACCAAGCCAGCATTTATTTGATCCAAAGTACAGCAAAAACATAAAAATGTGAAATATTTTACTATTTCAAATAACTGTTTTCTATATGAATATATTTTAAAATCTAATTTATTCCTGTGATTTCAAAGCTGAATTTTTATCATCATTACTCCAGTCACATGATCCTTCAGAAATCATTCTAATATTCTAATATTATTATTATTATTATTATTATGTTGAAAACAGCTGAGTAGAATTTTTCAGGTTTCTTTAATGAATAGAAAGTTCAGAAGAACAGCATTTATCTGAAATAGAAATCTTTTGCAACATTATAAATGTCTTTATAATCACTTTCGATCAATTTAAAGCATCCTTGTTAAATAAAAGTATTAATTTCTATAATTCTGACTCCAAGCTTTTGAATGGTATAGTGTATACTGTTACAAAAGCTTTTTTTTTATTTATTTATTTTTTATTAATTTGTTATTCCAGATAAATGCTGATCTTTGGATCTTTCTATTCATCAAAGAATACTGAAAAAAATGTACTCAACTGTTTTAAATATTGCTAATAAAAAAATGTTTAGAATATTAGAATGATTTCTGAAGGATCAAGTGACACATGAGTAATGATGCTGAAAATTCAGCTTTGATCACAGGAATAAATGACATTTTATAATATATTCAAATAGAAAACAGTTATTTTAAATAATAAAAATATTTTAAAATTTGGTCCCACTTTATATTAGGTTGCCTTAACTACTATGTACTTACATTTAAATTAATCATTTGATACAATGCACTTATCGTGTATATACATGTTTTTACATTGTACTTATATTTTAAAAAATACCTGCATGCAATTACATCTGTAATTTCATTTATAATTACACTGTTGACCCATGCCTTACACCTTAACCCACCATTAAACCTACCCATACCACCAAACCTGTCCCTAACCATACCCGTAGCCCACCTCAATAGCAGCAATAGTGTTTTGCAATTCAGTATCAACAAAATAAGTACACTGTACTTATTTTTTGATGAAAGTACATAGTAGTTAAGGCCACTTAATATAAAGTGGGACCCAAAATTTTTACTATTTTTGCTGTACTTTGGATCAAATAAATGCAGGCTTGCTTAGCAGAAGAGACTTCTCTAAAAAAAAACAATCAAAATTTTACTTGACTGGTAGTGTACCAAGAAAGAATATTTACCTGCTGATCACAATTGCGGTTATTACTGGTTCCCAGCTGGAAAGCAGCAGTTTTTGGCTTTCAGGGTGCCGAAATGAAAGAATTACCCACACTGGTGTCAGGCACAGGAAAACAACACACACCAGGTAGGTAATATAAGGGTAAGGTTCTACAGAGAGAGATACAGCACGAAAGAGTATTAAATAAAGCACAAACAACCCATAGCTAGTCACTGACCATTCTTCCATTCTCACCCATGCAGTAAAAGAAGCCTTGACTGATGACGGCAAGCAGTCCAAGTGTGATGATGTCACCTAAACTGGCAGCGATGGGCGTGGCTATGTTGTCAGGGTTCATGCCCACCTTCTTGGATCCAACAATCACACCAACCATTACAATGCCTAGAAAGATTTGCATCAATCAAATCCATTCTGAATTTATATATATCATAAGATATGAAACGACAGATTCATTTTTATGTACACTGCCATTCAAAAGTTTTGGGTCAGTTGTTGTTTTGAAAGAAATTAATACTTTTTTTTTCTAGCCAGCATGCATTAAGTTGATCAAAAAATTGCAAAAGCTTTCTATTTCAAATAAATGCTGTTCTTTTGAACTTTCTGTTCATCAAAGAATCCACAAAAATACCACAAACTTGGGAATTTCTCCCATTAATCATACTGACAGTCTCAATCAACATCCATTTATGCTAAACGCTGATAATGTGAGCTACGTGGCCTGAGGATGTTTGGTCTATATTCGGGATCTGTATGGAAAATGGGTTTGCATGGCCAAGATCACAAGCCACGAGTCATTCAAGTGAGAATAACCTCATGATCAGCCCCCACAAAGTTGATGTCCTCCTTATTTGATGCCCATGAAGCATTTAAAGATTAGACTAAGTGAAATGGTCTATTTTAAGTAAATAAAAATTGGTTAGAAACAAAAGCTGGGTGCAAACCCTGCAGCAGTGATGCTGTGAAGGCTGCCACCACGCTACAACAGCAAAGCAGAGCTACATGGTTCATTCTGAGCTCCTCCTCCAGGATCCATCCAAGAGCCGAGGCTACCAGAGCAGCCAGGAAGCCCAAAACTGTAGCTTGTACCTGAAGAGACAAATAGAGTTCAATAAAGAACAGAATTTCACCAAGCAAGCATCAAATGAGCTGGATTAACCTGTTTGAGGGCGAGATTTCCAATGATCAGGTCCCACTTCTCGCTTGAAGAGTTCATTCTGCCAACATTCACCTGCAGGACAGATATTCAAGAGTGACTGTTTGGCAACTTCATATGCGTTTGGCAAAAGAAAGCATTACAAACCAAAATTCAATAAACCTTTTGTTTTTGTTCAAACCGCAACATTTAAGTATAACACTGAGGGCTGTTTTCTTCTCAGCAGGGTGTGAAGTTCCTCACCATGACACACAACATGTGATGAAGACAGGCACAATACAACAGAAGAAGTAGATCAAATGAGATAGGATGGTGTACAGATCAGGGTTCCCATTTCCCACACGACAACCAATGATTTTCCATGACTTTTCCAGTGGTTCGTGAATATCGTATAAGGATTTTTCAAATCGAGCAAATCTAACAGATTCAGTTTTTTGAGCTAAGCATAACAAGAAAAATTGATATTTAACAGTATTTACTCTAGAGTTTTTTTTTTAAATGTGTCTATTGTATTCTATTGTGTCTTATTTTCTGAAAAATTCATATTATTGATTAATCAATTGTAAAATATATTTATTATATTTCTTACTTATTATTCCTATTTTAAAATTCCCTGATATTTATAGGCATCCATCACCCTTGAAAAATAAATAAATAAATAAATAAATAAATATATACAGTATATAGCGTGATTATTATATATATATATATATAATCAGAAGAACCATTTTCCACTACAAAGAACCACAAAGGAAACATTCTATGGATATTAATGGTGCTTCATGGGGCCAGCAATCCCAATAAAGAACCTTTATTTTTACATTGTGGATTGCAGATGCAAAGTCACATTTAATGCATTTGAATTAATAAAAAAAGTTCTAATATTGCTAATAATACTAATAAAATAAAAACAAGAACGTGAAAGAGATTATTTGTACAGGTGTCCTCACTAGGCTTCTTAACTAAGGTAATCAGAAAGACTTCATTGCTTAACATAATCAGAAAGACCATTCTAGTTGACCAACTTTACTGATACTGATAAGCCAATAATTATTTTCATATTTATTTGCCCATAACAGATGAATGGCTTATAATAGAATTCTGTACTATTTTGCTTAAATAAATGGGGAAAAAACACTAAAAACTGAAATGAATAGTTTTAAATGCTACGAGACAAGTGAATTTAGGCATTGCAACATTATTACAACATTACTGTTAATAGGAAAATGGAAAAATAGGAAAAATGAGCAGGTAGAACTGAATAAAAAAAAAACCCTCAAATTTTTCCCCGAAATAGGGGGTACCATTTGTGTATCCCCAATTCATTTTCTGCGGAAAACCATGGATTTTGGACTGGCATAGAACAGACAAAAAACCAGCCTGAAAATAAATGCTGGTTCAGTGGAGCTTTATAGGTATATAGATAACATTATAATCTTACAGCGGTGGAGAGTCTTGATGCCAGTGTCATCTCCAGGTTCCCCTTTAGGCCCAGTAGAGGTGGGACAAGGATGAAGATCTCAGTCACATTACGGAAAACGTCCCAGTGCTGATTCATCAACACAAAAAACAACCATTTCTAGTCAGCTTATCCAAAATCCACCCCAGGATTATGATCTCCCTACTCACCTGCACTACATCCAGCAACATCCCTGCCAGAACCATCCCAAAACCAGCCAGGAGGAATGGAAACAAGATCTGCATCACCATGGCCTGGACCGACTCACTCGGCATCTCCTGGCCATGAGTTTCCGATATGCTCCCAGAGGCCAATGCTGTCCCGTAAAACTCATTGGGAAGTAAAGGATCCAACTCTGAAAATTCCTTACTGCTGAAGCTTGATGTTCTGTCAGGTCTTCTGGTCTCTAGCATAAACTGATGCCCATTTTCTCCAGATAACAGGTGAGCTGAGGTCAGCTGACACTCCTTATCCTTTTCTTCAGTGACGGATCCCATTGTCATCACAAAAAATATATTACACAGTCTTGAGTTTGAATTCAAACTATCAAGAGTGGTTTGTTGCAAATGAATCATGTAAAGGTACTTGATATAATGAATCTTAGATTGATGAATTTTAGATCAAATTAGTATAGATGATTTGAGTGAGTTTGGTGATGTAGTTGCTTGACAGCTCACCTGAAAAACATGAAACACTTCAACAAGGAAATCAAGAATAACAATATAAAAATACAGACATTAAACCAGAGTTAAAACTAAAATTCATTTAGTTTAATTTTATGTAGTCAAATAACTAAAACTGAAATAAAAATTAATACCTATGTAGACATATTAAATAAGAATAAAAATGACAGAAACAACAACCAAATGACTAATATTAAAACAGAGGATAATATTAATAAAAAACTATAGTGGTATCTCGATGCTAAAACACACTGCATCAAACAGAGATCATTTGTAATACATCTACTTCACTGTTAAATACTGACAGCGTGACATCGTTTAACTAGGAACATAACAGTCTTGCCTGTTGCAGATGCCAGCTAGCATTTTTATGATTTATTATTTCACATTTGATTTGGAATCATCCTAAATGTAACCAATGTAGATCAAGTACGAACTATTAAGCTTATAGTTCAAAATTAAACACATTTATTTCTCTAAAACGAAAGTATAAAATGTGTTTCCAGCAAACTCACCAATCTGAGAAGCAAAATAAATCGTAGTATATAATATTTTTGAAATAAGTAAATAAATGTATATAAAATACAGCATGGCACAGTGTTTGCACAATACATAACAATAAATAAAATTATTTAAAATTTAATTAGATATACTTCAACTGTAATTAATTAACTTTAACTGTAAAGCCAAAAATGTGCCTTACCTCAAAGCACCAAGGCCTTAAAACCAACAAGATGAACATGTGGTGGTTGTCGAACACTTTTTTCACTCTTTTCTCTCATTCAGCCTGCAAACACATTATTAGCAGACTGAGTGTGTGACAGTGAAGTCAATGCAGGTTTGTGAAGCCACTCTGTTTGTGCTGAGCTCATAAATCCCCATGAACTCACTTGGCACACGTTTCTCATGAGAAAACCGAGGACAGACTAAAATAGGGCTGCACGGTATATGGTCATGAATGCGGCCTTCTGGCGTTTGCGGACTGGTAAATAATAATGCACTCATTTGCAGGAGGAAAAAGGTGTTCCAAACTTGTGTTGTCGTTGTGCTTTATGGCGCCGCCCGCAGGACAAACTGAGAACCGCAAATCAAAAGTCACTGATGCTTGATTCATTCGTTTTTAATGGCAATATTTCTGTTTTTAAAAATCAACAGAGATACATTTACTCAAATGCAATATTTCTCTTCTCTTTCATTTATTTTATCCAGTAAACTATCATTCTTCCAAAACCCCCCGTGCTCAGAACATTACTCAAAATGTAATATATTTATATATAATATGTACTGCAACATATATATCAAAATTAAAATATATGCGACAATATAAAACGTAAACGTTGAACTAAGTAAACATCCAGGCATTTTCTGCGTGCTTTTATTAAGAAATTCGCCCTGAAGCGTAACCGGAAGCTCGATTTACATTGCGAATCATGTGATTCCCAGCACAGCAGCCCCTCCCCTCACTGTGCAGTAAACCCCCAAACACAAACAGACTGACCTAATGGCAGCTGTCTGAAAACCCCAGTCTGTGTCGTTTCTATCAGGATGGCTGTGGATTCATTATCTCCTGATTGGGAGTTTGACCGCTTTGATGATGGATCACAAAGTAAGTAACGCGTCTGCTCGGAATGATATTGATTATTTGTTGTGTAAAAGATTTTAAATGCTGCAGCTAGCTGAGTAATGTTAGCTAGCTGTCAGATGACCAGGGAAGGTGGCCAAGCTTAGATTAGTGCGTGTGGTCTTTATCGATTTGACAAAAAATGTGATAAGGAAGTCTTTCACTTTCATTTGAAAGTATCTTCACATCATTGCATTAGGATTGGATTTCTTTTAATGCAAAAAATTGATAATTAGTTTACTTGACCAGAGAATTCAATGCTGAGAATAGTATATATATATATATATCATCAAAACTATTAATTAAAAATAGTTGTAATTATTATTATTATTGATAAAAATTCGAATTACAGTAAAATGATAAAAATACCTCAAATTTTCTTTCACACAAATAAGGAAGGAAGTCATTTAGAGCTTTTATTTCTGGTTTTGTTACTGTTGATCTGTTGCATTTGGTTCCTTCCTGTGCAGAAATTCACACAGAAGTGCAGGTTAAAAACTATGAGAAGTTCTTAGAGGAATACACCGCTCAGCTCCAGGGTATTGAAGAAGCGCTAGATGACTCTATCGGAGATGTATGGGACTTCACTTTGGACCCCATCGCTTTAAAAGTGTGTGTCATGACTCGCAACTTCATAGCAGTGTTTATTTTTCAATGAACTGCTTTTGTCATATCACTCTACTTGTTCTGTTACACCAGCTCCTGCCGTATGAACAGTCGTCGCTGTTAGAGCTCATTAAGACAGATAATAAGGTATGAGACATCTGAAAATCCTTGATTCAAGATTGGACAGTAGATGCTGCTGCAAATACTGAATGAGAATTAGAGTATTATGAGTTTACCTGTTGCTTTTTTTCTCTCTTTCTTCACCAGGTGCTTAATAAAGTCATCACAGTGTATGCAGCTCTTTGCTGTGAAGTTAAAAAGCTGAAATATGAGGTAAGTGAAGATGTATGACAAGACATGTATGATGTTCCAAAAGAGTTCTGTTTCAAATCAATGCTGCTCTTTTTAACTTTCGGTTAATCAAAGGTTCTTGAAAAAATGTATTCCAGTTTCCACAAAAATATGCAGCAGCACAGCTGTTTCAACACTGAATAATTCTGTTTTTTGAGCAGCAAATCAGCATATTAGAATGATTTCTGAAAGATCATGTGACACTGAAGACTGGAGTAATGATGCTGACAATTAATAATAAATTTAAAATATATTACAGTAGAAAACAATTATTTTAAACAGTAAAAATATTTCACAATATTATTGTTTTTTTATTATTTTAGATCAAATAAATGCAGTCTCTTACTTAATTCAAAAACATAAAAAAAATACCGACCCCAAACCTGTGGATGTTTATAAAGTCAATGAAATTGAAGTAAATTGAGCAAAATTCTTAATGGTTTTGTGCTTTCTGCTTTTAGGCTGAAACCAAGTTCTACAATGGCTTGTTGTATTATGGTGAAGGAGGTCCGTCTGCATGAGAATCTGTTGCATTCAACATGATTTCCATTTTAGTTCCATAATTGTATATCTGATTGGATATTAAACAGCAGTTGATTTTATTCATCAGGATTTGAATGTTTTATTTTTCTTCGAAACAGCATGCACCTATTAAACTAAGTTCTAATTTAATTTCATTTAACTTGTATATTTATTTATTAATAAAAAGGTATTACTTTTTTAAATTTGTATTTATTTATGATTTTTTTCTTTATTTGGATTGCAGTGTCAGACACTAGTGTGGTGGAGGGAGAGTCACAGATTCAGATGGGCCGTTTCATTTCCTTCTTACAGGTTTGATTTTATGATCCTTTTGAATGGGTACTGAAAATATTTTTAAAAAAAAAAATGACTGAACATTGTTTTATTTGGTTGTATGTTACAGGAGCTGTCTTGCTTTGTGTCGCGCTGCTTTGAGGTGGTGGTCAATATGGTTCACCAGCTGGCTGCTTTGTACAACAGCAACAAGTGAGAAATGTAAAATATTCTCATATTATGTGGTGTTATGTGACTGCAGTGTTGCTGATTTGTTTTTTATATCTCAGGAGTGCAACAAAAATCATTGAGTCCACAGGTGTACACTTTCAGGTAATTTTGATTTTCTCTGTCCTCTCCTCCTGATGTCTTGTATTGATGGTTTGTCTTTGTCTACGTTCAGACAGTGTACGAGCACCTGGGAGAGCTTCTGGTGGTCCTCATCACCCTGGACGAGATCATGGAGAACCACGCCACACTGAAAGATCACTGGAAGATGTACAAAAGGTGGAGTGGGACCTTTTAGGTCTTGAACCGATCTGTGAAACTTAATGTTGGAACTGAAGACAAAAGGCATTTACAGTATGACGTGTTAGTATTCAATTCTGATTCTTGATGAAGTTTTCTGATCACAAATTCTTTCTTGCTGTTTGAAGGTTACTGAAATCTGTCCATCATAACCCAGCTAAGTTTGCCATTCCAGAGGAGAAACTAAAACCCTTTGAGAAGCTCTTATTGAAGCTGGAGGGGCAACTGTTGGATAGCATGATTTTTCAGGTTGGAACCATTCACAGACGTCCTCATTTAGTTTTTTTTAGTTGTTTTTTTTAATCTAGTTATGCTTTGAGAAACATAAATACATTTAAAACATTTAAATACATTCATCATAATTATAGTAACATAAATTGTATAATATTAACAGAAATAACAGATATGTATGAGGAACAGTAATAATAATAATAAAAAGTAATATATTATTGTGCACAGTTCCTCGGTGCACATTATTGTAAAAAGAAAATGTTTAGATTTCATAATATTTCACCATTTTTATATATGTATACAATGTATACATAGCAATAGGAATAAAAAGATCATAGTAAAAATATTTAATAATATTAAAAATATATAAATAGCCTCTTACAAGTAATATATCTTTTATATAGAGAGACATATCTAATGTGTATGTATTAAAATTGTTAATATAGTTCATTTAAATATGAATTTAGATATGTATATTAATGTAAAGTTAAAATGTGTTGGTATTAGTATGCACAGTTCTTCAGTGTATATTAATGAGAAAATATTTGTGTTTTCATAATATTTCACCATAGTATATATTTTATTGGCAGTATCTGGTCACTGAAATATGTCAGTTTACAGAAGTTAAATGTGCTCAAATAAATTGAAATAAAGTTATTCGTGTAAAATAAGTTAAAAGTTGAATTTTTTTGTGGTTGTTTGTTTTCATGCAGGCTTGTGTGGAGCAGAGGTTTGATGACCCAGGAGAAGGTGTATCCGTTTCTAAAAACAGTGCCTTTGCGGAGGAGTTTGCGTACAATATCAGAACCATTTTTGCCAACGTTGAATCAAAGCTTGGTTTGTATTTATAATGAACCTAAATTAATTCCAAATAGCATAAATGAGACAGCTCAGCTGTAAACAACAACCATTATTATCCATTTGACTTACAGGAGAGCCGTCAGAGATTGATCAGCGGGATAAATATACGGGCGTATGTGGCCTCTTTGTGCTGCACTTCCATATTTTCAGGACTGTGGACAAGAAGATCTACAAATCCCTGCTGGATGTGTGTAAAAAGGTGAGAGTCCACTAACTAGTGGGAATGAGTGGGATACATAGATCTACTCTTTCAGTCATTAGGAAAACTGTTTCCCTTCTCTCTCCTCCAGGTCCCTGCAGTGACATTAGCAGCTAATATAATCTGGTTTCCAGACACATTTCTGATAAACAAAGTCCCCGCAGCAGCTAAACTGATGGACAAGAAGAGCATCCAGAGCATCCGCAGCAGCAGAGATGCATTCCTGCAGCAAAAGGCGCAGACGCTAATGAAGTAAGACTTCTTATATGATTAAGAAATCAGTTAAGATTTAGTCTAAAGTTCATGGTCATTGTTTTTTCTCTCATTATATAAATATATCATTTAAGGTTCCATGTATGTGTTATTCTATGCAGGGACATGCAGTCCTACTACATATTTGTCACCTCCTGGATGATGAAGATGGAGTCTATATTATCAAAAGAACCAAAACCAGACAAACTGGCTGAGGATTTGAGCAACAGGTGTAATATCTTTGTGCAGGTAGAGACTGGTGTTTTCATTTTTGAGATTATGTATGTAAAGAAATGTTCTTTATTGAATTGGAAATTCATCATTTTATGATGGCATTACATTTCCAGTGTAGCGACCGTTTTATAATCAGATGTTTTTGTGTTTCTGTAGGGAATCCTGTATGCTTACAGCATCAGCACCATCATAAAGACCACTATGAACATGTACATGTCCATGCAGCGGCCCATGACCAAGACCTCGGTGAAAGCCCTCTGCCGATTGGTGGAGCTGTTAAAAGTGGGTTGATAAATCATATCAATATATTCAACATTAAATACTTCAGTATTTTTGCACATATTTTTTCCATATTTTTAAAAGTGTGTTTTATGTGTATTTAAAACATTGTTTAATTATTTACCTATTTATTTATTTTATATATATATATATATATATATATATATATGTGTGTGTATATATGTGTATATATGTATATATGTGTGTGTATGTGTATATATATATATATATATATATATATATATATATTTAAACACTAATGTGTGCACTACATATTTAGTATGTTAACTGTAGTGTGTAGTGTGCGCAAAAAGGTTTAAACATATTAATAGTAGTGTACACTATAAATCTAGTACATTGTAGTGTGCACAGTTTAGACATTAATAGTAGTCTGCAAATTTAGTGCATTAGTTGTAGTACTCAGATTAAACACTAATAGTGTGGACTACACAATAGTTTTGAAGTTATTAATGATGTGCACTACAAATATAGTACATAATTTTACACTTTAATATTAGCATTCACTACATTTATAGTATGTTGTTTGTAGTGTGCAAAAAATCAACACTAATAGTAGTGTGCACTACAAATTTAGTACATTGTAGTGTGAACATTAATTTGAACACTAATAATTGCACATAATTTTAGATATTAGTAGTGTTTACTACTAATATATTTAGTAAATTGGTTGTGATGTCCACTTAAATGTTGACACTAATTGTAGTGTGCATTATAAATCTTGTACATTGTCATAAAAGCAATGCAAACGGCATTGGTTATTTATAGTCTTTCCTAGGTACTGTACATTTGTTCTAGTGTACACTATGTAGTATGCCCAAGTACCAATGTGCAGTGATAGTAGATAAGTAGTGTGTGGTGGTTCTAGTGTTCTACTAACTGTATTCTACCGGGTAGTGTGTGAAGTGTGCAGTGTTTATATCATCATTTGTCATTCACAGGCTGTGGAGCACACGTTTCACCGGCGCTCACTGGTAGTAGCAGATTCTGTATCTCACATCACGCAGCAGCTGCAGTCTCAGGCTCTGGCCTCCATCTCCACTGCTAAGGTACAGACGCACCACCGTTACCCAAACACCAGCTCCACAGAGCAGATATTCTAATGACTGATTGTTGTCCTCATTCAGAAACGCGTGATCTCTGACAAGAAGTACAGTGAGCAGAGGCTGGACGTGCTTTCGGCTCTGGTTCTGGCTGAGAACACTCTGAATGGGCCTAGCACCAAAGAGAGGAATCTGATAGTGTCTCTGGCTCTCAGTGTTGGAACTCAGATGGTGAGTATGGATAAACAGAGTAAATCCAATTGGCCATTTCATGACATTTATATATAAAGTATTAACATCAAGAAGCCTTCAACACATTGAACAAGCTTTGAGTTTCCAGTCCATTTGACTTTTTTGCAAATTGTTTATTTTTTAAAATAATAATAAAAACAAATATTTATTTGTTTGTTTGTATTTTGTTTTTTTGGTGTTTTTTGTTTCATCTTGTTGTGCTTTTTCTTTGTTTTGTGTTTTTTGTTCTTGTTGTTTTTGTTTTTATTGTGGTGTTTTTTTTGTTTTCCTTTTTTTATGTTGCTTTTTTGTTTCTGTTTGGTTGTTTTTGTTGTTTTTCATTTTATTGTTTTTGTTTTTTGTTTTGTTTTTATTGTCTTATGTTTTATTGCTGTTTTTGTTTCTGTTTTTGTTTTTATTGTTGTGTTTATTTATTTATTTATTTGTTTGTATTTTGTTTTTGTTATGTTGTTTTGCTGTTTGGTTTTTTTGTTTTCATGTTTTTTTTTCCTTTTTTTATTGTTTTTTTATGTTTTTTTTTTGTTTCTGTTTCGTTGTGTTTGTTTTGTTTTTGTGGGGGGGGGGTTGTTTTGTTTTTGTGGTTTTTTTGTTTTCCTGTTTTTGTTTTGATGTTTTGTCTTTTTGTTTTACTTCTGTTGTTTTTGTTTTTATTTTTGTTTCATTTTTATTTATTTATTTGCTGTGTTGTTTTTATTGTCTTTTTTGTTTTACTTCTGTTATTGTTTTTGTTTCTGTTTTGTTTTTTGTCTTTGTTGTGGTGTTTTGTGTTTTTTGTTTTGTTTTTTTGTCTTTTATTTATTTATTTATTTATTTATTTATTTTTTTTTTAATTCTGTTTTTTATGTTTTGTTTTGTTTTGCGCAGAAAACCTTCAAGGACGAGGAGCTCTTGCCTCTACAGCTTGTGCTAAAAAAGCTGGACTTAATCAGTGAATTAAGAGAGCGGTGAGCCCTGAATTAGTTCAACTAGTTTTGATCAGCAATAGCAGATTTTGATTTTTTTGACCTCTGTGCATGATGGGATATCTTCTCTCTTCAGAGTCAAAGTGCAATGCGACTGCAGTTTTCTGTACTGGCATCGTACTGTCTTCCCCATCTACCTGGATGACGTATACGAAAACGCTGTGGATGCGGCCAGAATTCACGTAAAACACTATCTATTCTTAATGCTCACTTAAATTTCTTGTGAAATAACTGATTGCATGTCATTCAAATATGAATATATTTTGTCTAGTACATGTTCAGTGCGTTCAGAGACTGTGTGCCCACGATGTTGCATGCCAAACACATGGAGTCATGTGATCAGCTGCTGGAGTGTTATGACACTGAGATCATGGAAATCCTAAATGAGGTAAGCAGAGCACTGGCTGCATATATTTTTGTCATAATTCTGCATTTTAGTTCATTTGAATGCTTTTCTGATCGTTAGCACCTGCTAGACAAGCTGTGTAAGGAGATCGAGAAGGACCTGCGCTTGTCTGTGCACACACACCTCAAACTGGATGATCGAAACCCTTTCAAAGTGGGCATGAAGGATCTGGCTCACTTTTTCTCTCTCAAGCCCATTCGTTTTTTCAACCGTTTCATCGACATCAAAGGTAAGGCAGATGAAAGACTGAATGCATGAGTTACACTATATTTAGTGGACATAATCAATACTTTAAAGAGGACATGTTCTACATGTTTGTCTTTTGTCTGTGAAGTTCACATAGAATTTTAATCAATGTTCATTTCCATCAAAAATGAAATCATAAACAAGCAGTTTTTGCTACTGGTGTATGACCAATGACTACAAATCTGGGTTTTCTGTGGAAAATTTGGGGGGAAGTTACAAAATGTATTTTAAGCACTGCCAAAGTCAACTTGTTAAAATATTAATTTTTAACAATGTTTTAACACATTATTAAACCTGATATCATTAATATATGATCTCGTGTGTGTGTGTGTGTCATAACTGTAATATATAGTTATTACAGTATATATAAAGTATACAATATTTTATTTATAATTTGTACATTAAATGTGCATGTATTTATTTAATCATGAAAGGCAATGACTTTATGCATGAAAATAAATAGTTGCCTTGATTTTTTTTAAGAATGGAGTCTTTTGCTGGAGAGCAACATAACCTTGAGCTTTATCTAATCAAGATGTTAAGATGTAAAATATTAAGAATAAATCCTCCGTTTCCTGCAGCCTATGTGACTCACTATCTAGACAAGACATTTTACAACTTGACAACTGTGGCTCTCCATGACTGGGCCACATACAGCGAGATGAGGAACCTCGCCACACAGCGCTATGGTTTGGTGATGACTGAGGCGCATCTCCCCAGCCAAACTCTGGAACAGGTGTGTAGCTCACCAGATCATCTCAGAAATGATCTGCTGCATTTAGCCTGACATAATTTTGTCTGTCTTCTAGGGCCTGGACGTCCTGGAGATCATGAGGAACATTCACGTCTTTGTCTCGCGCTACCTCTACAACCTAAACAACCAGGCAAGACTTGACCTCTGATGTTATTATTGGTCCACAACTGTTGTACATTGCTTGATGTGCTTGTGTAAAACATATATTCCATTTTGTGTAGATCTTCATTGAGAGGACCAGCAACAACAAGCACTTAAACACCATTAACATCCGCCACATCGCCAACTCCATTCGCACTCATGGAACCGGTATCATGAACACAACGGTATGTACAGATCATGTCAGGACAGTCCCAGCAAACAAAAATAAAAACATTTAGCTAACATTCCCATTACGTTATGAAGTTATTTTTTCATGTTCTCTGAATGTTCAAAACGTCCAATTTTTAAATGTTTAAAAAAAAACATTAATAATAAATAATCATTTTTTCCTACAGAAGTCCTCTAAACAACCAAGACATTTAGCAATTAATAAAAAAACAATAATAATGATAATTAAAACAATAAATAATTAGTTGTTGTAATAATAATAATAATTAAAAAAACAACACCAATATTAAATGAACACAACAATAACAAACAGTTATTATTATTGTTGTTATTATTAATAAATATTAATAGATTATCTTAATTTAATAATAATAATAGTGGAAATAATAATTTGTAAATAATGAATAAAACACAAATTATGATAATTAAAACATTGGAGAAAACATTGAGTGAACATTCCATTTTAATGATGATAAACAATAACAATGATAATTAAAACAAATAATTAGTAGTAAAAGTAATAATAACAATAGTAAAACAATGACAACAATAATAAATGAACACAACAATAACAATAAAAAGTTAGTTAATATTATTGTTGTTATTATTAATAATAAATATTAATTGATTGTTATGAATCTAATAATATTAGTGTTGTTAATAATAATAATAATAAAATAAAAATGATAATTAAAAAAACTCTAATAATAATAATAATATCCATAATGTTCTCCATACATTCAAAACATCCTGTTTTTAAATGTAAAAAAAAAAAATTAATGTATGAGCAAAAACATTAAGGGGAACGTTCCATCTTATAATGGTAAACAAACATATTAATGATAATTAAAACATACCAATAATAATTATAACAATAATAATAACAACAATAAACAATTAATAATTATAAAACATAATAATATTAATAGTAGTAGTAAGAGTACAGTAATTATAACTAATAATTACTACTGAGTATATTAATAATAATAATAATAATCTCTGAATGTTCAAAATGTGGAGTTGTTTTAAAGGTTTTGTCTTGGTTGTGTGAAAGCTGGATGTTTTATTTAACTTTCACATAACCAAGAACGTTCCATTTTATCATTTTGTTAACATAATGGTAATGTTACTTTTTATGTTCTCCGAACCTTCGGAAACTAGCAAGTAGTTAGACGAACATCCATCTAAAATATTTCAGAAAAACATTCCATGATGTATAATGTTTTTGTTAAATGTTTTGAGACTGTTATTAAAGACCAGAAAACTTAGAACAAATAATATTATCGTTAGTGGCAGAATGTTTGTTCATAACCTTACCAGAACGTTCCCTGTTAGCTGCATCTGTATTACGTGGCCAGTAATATCTCATCGTATTGATGGGCTGAAGTGTCTCTCTGCAGGTGAACTTCACATATCAGTTCCTCCGCAAGAAGTTCTACATTTTCAGTCAGTTCATGTACGATGAGCACATCAAATCCAGACTCATCAAAGACATCCGCTTCTTCAGGGAAACCAAGGATCAGACCGACCAAAAGGTGCGCTGGTGTCCATTCACATGTCCTTATGTCATGAAGCAATGTTATCTTATGGAGACATGTTGTTCTGTTGGCTTCTGCTGTGTGTAGTACCCCTTTGAGCGAGCAGAGAAGTTCAACCGTGGCATCAGGAAGTTGGGTCTCACTCCAGATGGCCAGAGCTACCTGGATCAGTTCAGACAGCTCATCAGTCAGATCGGTAAAGTGTTCCTACAGGTTTTTAGACACAGCTGGGAAACGCTTTTCTTTTGTTCTATTCTCTTGATGTGCATGTTGGGATGCTTAGGGCTGTATGATTTGCCCGGTGTAAACATAATGTCAAGGAAAAGACACACAGAAATGCGAAGGTCTTCACTACAAAGCAGCAAATTTAATTTTTAGTTTAATATGTTGACTTTTTTTTCTCCTCTTCCCTCTCGTTTTCTTTTTTTGCAGGCAATGCGATGGGTTATGTGCGCATGATTCGGTCTGGAGGGCTGCACTGCTGCAGCAGCGCTATCAGGTTAAACATCACCTTCTACTACTACGTTCAAAGATTATTTGACTGACACGTTTAGATCGAAGTATGGCATGAATGCCATGAACATTATAAAAATTTTTCCTACTAAAGTCGTCTAAACAACCAAGACATTTATCAAGGTACTCACATTCAAATATTATCCAGGTTTGTTCCTGATCTAGAGGACATCGTCAACTTTGAGGAGCTTGTGAAAGAGGAAGGGCTTTCTGAAGAGACACAGAAAGCCGCCAGGTACTGTATTTAATAATGTCAGTCAATCAGCGTCTTTGCTGTCAGCCAGGAAATTATTAATAATAATAATAATAATAATAATAATAATGTGAATTAATAAAACAACAACAACAACAATACTACTACTACTACTAATAAAAATAATAATAATAATAAATAAATACTGCAAATACTAAAATAATAATAATAATAATAATAATAGTAATGCAATAATAATAATAATAATGTGAATAAATAAAACAATTATAAGTAATGAATACTGCAAATACTAAAACATAACAATAATAATAATAATGCTAAAAACAACAATTATAATAAATAACTAGACATTCATAATAATAATAACCAACACAACAATAAAAATAACAATAAACAATTAGTAATCATTATTACTAGTTATTATTGTTAATACGAAAGCATTGTAAATTATTATTATTAGTAGTAGTAGTAGTAGTTGTAGTAGAAAAACATACCAAAAAATAACAACAAACAATTAGTAATTATTATTAGTAGTAGTAGTAGTAGTAGGTTTAGTATTTATTAGTTATTATAAATAAATAATAAAACATTATTTGCGATATTAATAATACTTAAATATTAAATAATAAATACAACACTTATTATTATTCTTATTCTTCTTATTATTATTATTAAAACTTACCAAAAATAACAATAAATAATTAGTAATTATTTATTTATTATTATTATTATTAGTAGTAGTAGTAGTAGTACTTATTATTAGTACTTATTAGTATAAATAAATAAATAAATAAATATATAAATAAATAAAACATTAATAGTAATAGTAGTAATATTAATAATACATAAATGGTAAATAAATACAACAAAAATGGATGATTTTTGATGATGATAATTATACATATATCAGTAACAATAATAATAATATGTATTATTATTATTATAAATAATTATTAAATAAATAATAAATCATTGATGGTAATATTAATAATACATAAATGTTAAATAATAAATATAACAAAAATTGATGATGATGGTGATAACTATATATTGTATATAACTATATATATATATATATATATATATATAATAATTTATTATTATTTTTATTATTAAAACTTACCAAAAATAACAATAAACAAACTTATTATATTATTATTATTGTTGTTGTTGTTGTTAAAAAATAAATAGTAATTTATTTTTTATTTCAGCCAACTGGACTGTGTGCTTAGTGACCTGACCAGTAACTCGGCTGAAGGAACTGAGTACTTCAAGATGCTGGTGGGGGTTTTTGCACCAGAGTTTCGAAGCATCAAGAACATGCACTTGAGGAACTTCTACATGATAGTTCCTCCTCTGGTGGGTCTTCAGAATCAGATCTTGGATTTGGAAATCTCTTAGTAATTGGAGTATCTCTTGCATAACATTCATCTTTCTTCTCCCTCGCAGACAGTAAATTTTGTGGAACATTCCATAAGCTGCAAAGAAAAACTAAACAAGAAGAACAAAGTGGGAGCTGCGTTTACAGACGATGGTTTCGCCATGGGTACGTTCAATATGGTTAGAAACGTCAATGGTTATGTTTTTCCCAGGGATGATATATTCAAAGGCCTTTCCCGTGTTTTCCAGGTGTCGCCTACATCCTGAAGCTTCTGGACCAGTATCAGGAGTTTGACTCCCTCCATTGGTTCCAGGCTGTGAGGGAAAAGTATGTGAAGGAAATGAATGCGGTGGTGAAAGAGCAGAACGTTCAGTCCACCAGCCAAGACGAGAAGCTCATGCAGACCATGAACCTGACGCAGAAGAGACTGGATGTATATCTTCAGGTATGGGAGCATCATCTTGATCTTCAACAGTGATGGCCAATGGCTGTTTAATCATGTTCTCTCCATTTGTAGGAGTTCGAGCTGCTTTATTTCTCTCTGAGCAGCGCTCGGATCTTCTTCAGAGCTGATAAAACGGCAGCCGAGGAGACCCAGGAGAAGAAGGACAGAGGTTGGTTGATGGATCCATGATCTCTGCAACAATTTATGGTGACTTTTAGCACCACAAACACTCATTTAATCTCTCTTTTCAGAGGAAGTTGCCAAAACTGGTCCAGGTTCCTCAACGATTGAGGGTTCTCCTGGAGAAACAAGTGCCAAGTGAAACTACAAAGCAGCTTGAATGATATAAATCACTTGAACAGCATGGACTCGCTCCAAAGGAGGTTATAAACATTGACCCTCCAGCCACTATACTTCTGTCGGAGTCTGTGCAGCATCTTAAACTCATTTTGGCCTTACGCCACCTGCACTCATTTGACTGGAACTGACTGTGGATTTGGACCAACGCTTCAGTTTTAGACCATGATTGTTTTATGTATTGACAATGATGTATTGACAACAGCTGTTTTGTCAAGCATTATGCAGTCATGTAAATTCAAGAAATGTGATTGGTAGATGGTGTCTGTAGTTTTTTTTTTTTTTTTTTTAAACGGGTTAGTTTACCCAAAAATGAAAATTCTGTCATTTAATTGTCATTAATTAAAAAATTCGGTCATTAATTACTCACCCTCATGTTGTTCCAAACCCATAAGTTCTTCATTCATCTTAGGAACACAAATATTTTTTGATGAAATCCAAGAGCTTTCTGACCCTGCATAGACAGCAATACAACTGACACATTCAAGGCTCGGAAAGGTAGTAAGGACGTCGTTAAAATTTTATGAAGCTACAAGAATACATTTTGTGCACAAATAAAAACAACTATTTCTTCTCTTCTGTGTAAGTCTTCACAAAAAGTATTCTCATAGCTTCATAAAATTAAGGTTGACGTCACGTGGAATATTTTAACAATGCCCATACTACCTTTCTGTGCCTTGAACGTGTCTGTCTATGGAGGGTCAGAAAGCTCTCGGATTTCATCAAAAATATCTTCATTTGTGTTCTGAAGATCAACAAAGGTCTTATGGAACAACATGAGGATTAAATACAGAATTTTCATTTTTGGGTGAGCTAGTCTTTTAATGTCCCATTAATTGTTAAGCATAAATATTTTTATATAATAAAACGGCACAATTTTTTTATTTTTTTTTTTAAGATAAAGAAATTTAAAAAGAAATTCAAAGAACTGATATTTCACCCAAAAATGGAAATTTTGTTGTTTTAACCTATATGATTTTTATTTTGCAGAACAAAATTATATATATATATATATGTTGTTGTTTTTTTACATTGAAAGTCAATGGGGACCAATAAGTTTATTTTGGACCCAACTGACTTTATAGGGACCAAAAACGGTTCTTCATAATATCTACTATGTTCCTTAGAAGGAAAGTCATACATGTTTTGAATGACGAGGCTGAATAAACAATGTAAGACTTTCCATTTTTGGGTGAACTTTCCTTTTGAAGTTGAATTATGTAAACTAGAATCATTTTTCTTCTGTCAAGAGTACTAATTTACTTCTATAATGATTTTCTGCCCAAAATTCATTCAACGGCATCACTTTTGATGTGTGAAATATACAATGTAGCACACTAACACATTGTCTAGTGTATCTGTGCTGCCTAAAATATATCACAATGTGTCCGACGGTAAAAAACATCGTTCTTGAGCACTGTGAAGTTGAGTTGCACTTGCCTTAAAGCTGCTGCTGCTCTTACAGTATTCAGTGATCGAAAAGCGCACTACACAGCAGTTTCTTCACATCAGACATTCCATCTGATTTTTCTTACCTATATTGACCTTTTGTAAGTATTCTGTGTGTGTTAACCATTAACCTCATGGCCTCTTTATTAAAAGATTTGAAAAAAGCATACGTCTGTTCACGTGAACAGGAAAAAGCACAGCGTTAGGATTAGTCATGCATTACAGCCACACACACACACAACATGCTCGTACCGAACACCCCCTTCCCATACAGAGTCCAAACACTGGTTCAGGAAAGCCGTTCTGCTTTATTACAAAGAAAGGGAGCTTTAAAGGTGGTCAGAAAATACAAGATTGGTCTGTTTTTCGTACTATGGGTTTTCCCTTTCCTACGAAATGCTTCTATTCAAATAGCTGCAGCTGAAATGTCTCCACCCCCTTGTTTTTTTTTTTTCTCGTAATACAGATGTCCTCGCTCTGGCCTTCCGTGTCGCCTTTATTCGTTTAGTTGAATTGGTCTTTAAGTGCACAGGGTAACAAACGTGATTCCCTGTCTGGCAGCTCAACATACTGTTCACTAATTTTTTTTGTCTTTTGCGTTTTTTGCTTCTACCACATAATGCCATTTCTGTTCACCTCCTAAAAACGAGGTCAAGCATAAGTACTTCTTCCAAAATAGACGCCATGTATATATATATATAGATACATCTATCTATATATATCATATATATACACATTCATACATACATATCTTTATTCATGTGATGTCAAAAAATTAAAAAAATGTACACGTTTATTACAAAATCGTAACAAAGACTGAAAAGGGTTCGTATTCGTTCTGGAACAATGTTTCTCGGTAAGCTCACAACCACCTGGTCCACGGGTTGTGCCCAACAACGGTCACTGAAAACAGTCTGATTGGGATTTATTGACGCTAAGCAGAAAACAGCTCGCCGGATGAGCAACGCAGGAGGATGGAGCAAAAGAAATGGGAAATGAAAGAAAACGGGGGAAAACGAAAAAAGCACCTCCTTGATGTTAATGACGGGGCTGCGCGTCCTTCCAGACGACGACGGGAGCGGAGCGAGTTTTCCCACGTTAAAAAAAAAGCAGAAAACAATTTTTGTGTTCTTTTATTACTAAATAGTGCAACAATGAACATTGCATTTTCTTTTGCCCTTGTGTATTCACATGTATTGGATTTGTCTTTGTGTCTGTCCTGTTTGTTAGCGCAGCGCGCTTCGGAAAACAAAGCGCGAACTGCGTTTTTCTCTTTAATACCAATGGATGTGTTTGTGTGCTGTACTGCAACTTCAAAGACTCCAGGCAAACACCAAAAGGGGCTTTCCATCAGAGGAGTAAACAAAACATTGACCCTGCTCAAAATGAAATGGAGGGAGAAGAAGAGGGAAAAAAAAAAACGTAAGAGGGGAATTTAAAAACAGAATGAAAATATATAGAAGTTTTGTGTTCGGGCAGCACATAATTTGTAAGGCAGGGCCCCTCCCCCCCAGTTCTCAAGGTGGAGACCCCTCCCCCTCCCCCTCCCGCAGTCCTAGTCCAGACAGTTGAGGAATAAAACCAGGTTTTTTGTGGTCAGGCAGGTCGGCTGGCTGTCTGTTGCCGATTGCTCCTAGAGCTCACGGGCGCTGACGGACCCAGCTTCAGAAGGCCTGCTGGGCCGGATTGTAATTGAAGGTGGTTGGCACATGAGGCCGCTCCTCTAGCTTGTCATATTCCAGATGAAACTCCTGAGAGACCAGAGAAAAATAAATAAAATAAATACATACATTTTTTAAACATATTTTTCTATTTTTTTTAAATCTCCAAAGCATTCTAAAGTCTAATCCGTAATACTAATAATAATCTAAAAAAGTCTAAATTCTACTAATAAATACTAATATTTTAAAATATTTATTTCATATAATATTTTGATGAAAATTACTATATTTTAATATTTTCAAAATATTTTACTAATTATGTTTTGAGACAGATTTTGTGTATGTTGTGTGCTATTATTATATTGTATTATATTTAAGCATTAAATCAACCATCTTGCTCTCTAGATATTGTAGAGATTATTGTATTTAAAAACTCACATTGGTCCCCACAATTATTGACATGGTATGTTATTACTATAACAATCATTCTGCTGCTCCAGGATACTAACATTGGTTTGAGATACTGACATGAGAAAAACCCCACAATACCACAAACCAGATGTTAGGTTTAGTCACTCATGTGAGTAAATCAGCCAAGCAGCAAGTGTCTGTAGCTGTAGAAAAGAAAAAGGTGGAGGAAGAGGACCCTGAATTCAGTATCTTTACCTTAGCGACCTTCCTCCAGTTATGACAATCAAAGAAGTAGTATGTTCCTCTCTCGTAGGTGTTGGTCTTTAGCGTGGGCTCCATGCCAGGTGCTCTTGTGATCCAAACCCTTTCCTCTTTATGGTACCGCCAGTCCCGGTTGAAGCTGCAAACAACAAAATGTTCCATTTAACCTCTTGACTTCAGCCTGTGGTTGATTACCAGCAAAGAGTCCTAGAATGACGTAATCAGCAGGACGTACAGCTCAACAGCAGCGAGGAGTTGTAAGAGGTCTCCTCCGTTCATGTAGTAGAGGTAAAACAGCAGGTCTTCACCATATCGTCCCAGTTTTATTGCAGCCAGCTGTACAGAGCACATTATGAGGTCAGCGAGATCCACATATCACAATTTCGGCGTGGTTTTATTAAAGTGTTCATCACCTCACCTTGTCCCTTATGTGAATGTTGGTTAAGTACTCTGAGGGAACGTGGAAGTCTAAAAAAACAATTGCATTTTTTACTGAAGAGCAAAAATAAATTAGTCATCTCTACAGGTTAAGTCAAATGAACTCTTACCAATGTCTTGTGGTCGACATGGAGCTGAAGCCCAGGGAGATGCAAACTTAGGATACAGATTCCTACAAACCGAAATAAAATTAATGTGTGTACAAAAAGAGAACATTGACTAGAAATCAATGTCTGGCACAAGAAAGCATCTTACTCCGGAGAGTTGAGGTTGAGTCCTAGCGTTGTTAGGTCGCTTCCTAAAGCCAGGTGAACCATCCCTGGGTCCGTCTCAGCTGCCCGGATGAATGTCAAGAGTCCAATCATCCCAAACTGATCTGTCACCATTCCTGAGGGAATGTTTGTTACCTTGCCTAGAAAAGATGAGAATAAATGTCAAATATGATTGAGAAGGTCCAATGGACAGGGTTACTGCATCTTTTGACCTATTCATTTCCAACAATTTTCCAGTAGATGCAGATTTTCGAATTTCTAGTCAGGGTTACTATAGTTAACTTAAACCATAAAACAATTTTAGTTACTTGAAATAAAATAAACTTTAACTGAAATAATATAATTTAAAAAGTTATTTTATTTCAGCTAGTTACTTCAGCCAAGGCAACGTTTCTCATTTTCATTTAATTCATCTTGTTGTATTAAGATAACTAAAACTGAAATAATAATGAATGAAACTATACAGACACATTAAAAATCTAATTAGAAAAAAAAGACAAAAAGACACATCAAAACTCCTAAAACTTTCACCAGAATTTAAAAAAACCCTCAAAATCTTAAAATTCTAAATATTAAGAAAAATATAATATCCCAATCGTACAATAACTTAAAATTAAATATTCAGAATTCTGGTGTAATTACATTTTAGTTACTCTGAACACACTTACAAACAACCATATATTATAGGCCTAAACACACACACTAAGGATGTGCATCTCATAACTGAGGCGGATGCGATACGCATCTCGATGCATACCCAACGATACGATACATTAACGATACATATGAAGCAGCTACCAATGCGATGCGATACGATTCACCCCTATTACGATCCAGTGCGATCCGATTTCGATTCGATTCAACAATGCGATTCGATGCAATACGATGCAGTGGAGAAAATATTATCACTTTCAATGCCTTGAGGCCTGTTTCATAAAACAAGTTTACCAAATAAGCCAGGCTTATTTCAGTTAGTCTGACTCATTGTCAAATGATTTGGTTCCATAAAGCAAATTTAACATAGGCCTAGATCAAGCTTAGTCACTGTGGCAAATTATGATGGGAAACTAACCTGGTCTAAAGCAAGTTAACTGTCTGACTAAGCTGAGTTCATCTTAACACTGACCAATAAGCGCACAATGATATTACCACTCAAGTTCAAGTTGAGCTTTATTGTCATTCCGCTACATGTGGGGACATACAGTGGAACGAAATGTCGTGCCTCACAGGACCACGGTGCTACATA